>CAVMBN010000222.1:0-149317 GCA_963678705.1 Panorpa germanica
GTTAGATGACATCGTAATGATATCAAAAGAACGTGTTGGCTTTATATTGCATGAGCATTTGACTATGAGAAAGCTCTGTTCAAAGTGGGTGCCGCGTTTGCTTACTGTTGACCAAAAACGACAACGTGTTGATGATTATGAGCAGTGTTTGGCCATGTTTAAACATAACAAACACAACAATCGGCTGGAAAGGTTATGGCCTCGGTATTTTGGGATGTGCGTGGTGTAATATTAATCGACTATCTTGAGAAGGGAAATACTATTAACAGCGAATATTATATAGCGTTATTGGAGCGTTTGAAGGCCGTAATTGCAAAGAAACGACCGCATATGGCAAAGAAAAAATCAAGACAACGCACCGTGTCACAAGTCAATCAAAACAATGGCAAAACTACATGAATTGAACTTCGAATTGCTCCCACATCCACCGTATTCGCCAGATATGGCTCCCAGCGACTACTGCCTGTTCGCAGACCTGAAAAAAATGCTCGCCGGTAAGAAATTTCGCACGAATGAAGAGGTTATCGCTGAAACTGAGGCCTATTTTGAGGCAAAAGATTAATCGTTCTACAAAAGTGGTATTGAAATGTTAGTGCGGCGCTGGAATGATTGCGTTGCTCTTGATGGAGATTACTTTAATAAATAAAGCTAATTTTGAACCAAAAAAACTGTGTTTTCTTTGTTACGCCCGGGACTTTTTAGCCCATGTGTTAAATACAAAGATGTAATTTAGTATGCAGATAAAGATTGACATATTAATAACGAAAATATAAAGAAACTACATTTTCTTATGTGTACCATAAGAACAGGGGTGATAAACCAAGTATAGTACCAATGTAGGGGTACAACAATGATATTTTGCATGTAGAATATTAAACAGATAATCAATTTTAGATATTTAAATTTTATCCAGTAGCAGATTTAGATTAACATTTGTTGAGTTAGAGGTAAAGTGCTACGAAATCGGACAAGAGGACGAAGAGTAAAGGAGTAGAAAACTATGTATGTACATATTTGCCATAATTGCAAAACAAAATTAACCTCAGTAGCGGCGCGAATTTAAGGCAAGTGATCGCAAGAATAGCTTTGCAATGGGGCTCAATTTTGAAATTTAGTATGTAGAGAGTCACTATAAACGGTCATATATAATAGGTAGTGAGAATATTTAGTACGAGCAAACTAAATCTCTCTGACTAAAATTTGACAATTTTACATCAGTAGCGAGGGTAAATGGGGAGACTAATATTATATCGTAAATATAAATATGAAAAATAGAATGTAGGTTTACAGTGCAGCATTAATTACGTAAATGAATGGGTGTAGTATCGAATTGAAAGTGCTTTAGAGAAAGGGGTGGAGGCGCTGGGGGTCAATACGGGGTGGCTAAGTAGGGGTGGCGCTTAAAGAAGTGGCGGTAGAAGGTAGCTACTCTGCACGAGATGAGTCGTTGTGCTTGAAGTGTGGGTGGCGGTGCAGAGCGATTAACAGTAAAGAATATATTTGGCTAATGAATTGTTTAGAGATTAATACACAGGGTGGTGGAAGAACAGTAATCCTAATTAAGTGTAAAAAATTGAAAACTCTAAATTTCCAGTGGCGGTGGGATTTGTAACCCTAAAATCTAATAATATTTAATAAAAAAATTGTTAACTTGGGACATGTATAGTTTTACTAATTGTGCATAATCACCAATAAGTAGAAAACTATGTATGTGCATATTTGCCATAATTGCGAAAAAAAATTAACCTCTGAAGCGGCGCGAATTTGGGAATTAGTGTTGGCAAGAACAGTTTTGCAATAGAGCTCAATTTTAAAATTTAGTATGTACAGAGTCTCTATAAACGGTCATATATAAATTGTAGTGAGAATATTTAGTACGAGCAAAATAAATTTCTATAACTGAAATTTGACAATTTTACTTCAGTGGCGAGGGTAAATGGGGAGACTAATATTATATCGTAAATATAAATATGAAAAATAGAATGTAGGTTTACAGTGCAGCATTAATTATGTTAATGAATTGCTGCAGTATCGAATTGAAAGTGCTTCAGCGAAGGCGGTGGAGGCGCTGGGGGTCAGTACGCTAAGTAGAGGTGGCGCTTAAAATAGTGGTGGTAGAAGGTAGCTGTTCTTTAAGAGATGAGTCGTTCTGCTTGAAGTGTGGGTGGCGGTGCAGAGTGATTAAATCAAAAGTGCAAGAACGGGAACGAAAAGTGCAGGAGAAGTAAGTAGCGGAGGGCGTTAAGGTGTAGAGATTATTATGAACGAGGAGCTGAGCAAAGTTAAAAGCCGAAATTAGTTAGGTTTACATGTATTTATCATATCGAACCATTGTTTTAAAATGAAATTTAGTATGTAGGTTAACAGTAAAGAATAAATTTGGCAAATTAATTGTTTAGAAATTGGTACGCACGGTGGTGGAAGTGCAGTAATCCTAATTAAGGTAAAAAAATTAAAAACTCCAAATTTCCAGTGGCGGTGAAAGTTCAAACCCTAAAATTTAATAATACATAAAACAAAAATGTTAATTTGGGACATATATAGATTCATTAATTGTGCATTATCGCTAATAATTAGAACCCCAAATTCATAATTCATTAGCGGTGCGAATTTCTGGAGCAATGTAAGAATAGAGTTACTACATTTAAATTTGGCAGGTAAGCTTTCTGTAGACAGTAACTTAAAAAGAAAAAGTACTGGGTTTTATTTTTTTAATGCTTTTATAATACAAGCACAATTGAATACATATAACAATACAATACAATTAATTCAATTTGCCCTTGTTGCTGGCTTGAGAGCTGTTAATAGAGTAAATTAAAAACCAAAGGAGCAAATCGAAATTACAATAAATAACAAAGAATATAATATTAGCATAAAAGAAATGAACAAATAATCAAAATAGTACAATGTTTCTTTTAAACTAAAAAATACAAAAATACATTATATTAAAAGAGGGAATTTGCTTTACCAAAGCTAGAACGTTGAATTTTAAAACAAACCATAGAAAACCACAAATTTCAAATAATGGCGGGTGCCGTGGGCTAAAAACCGAAAATGTCAAATATATAGTGATGAAAGACTATATTATAAAATATATGTTCTCAGATACAAACAAAAAAGATCCTAGTGCTGAGTTTGCGAAGGTATGTGGGGGGCACTATTGCTAAAATATTAATACAAAGCTAAAATTTGGTGTGCAGATATAGATTGACATATAAATATTGAAAATATAAAAAAAAACTACATTTTCTAAAGGGTAATATTAGAGTGGGGTGTGATAAACCGAGTATAAGAACAATATAGATGTACAACGATGATATTTTGCATGTACTATATTAAATAGAAGCACAATAGTTTTCTATAAGTTAGATAGTCAAATTACATTCAGTAGTATAATTGTGCTGATTTTTGGTGCGTTTGTTGTGCTGCGAAATCAAACAGGAGTGAGAGAGATAGGGGGAAATAATTACAAGCCCTAAATATCAAATTAAAAAACATAGAAACTATGTATGCGCAAATTTGCGAAAATAAATTTAACCTTAGTAGAGGCGTAAAATAGGGGAAGTGGGTGTGGGAAAGGCTTTGCCACAGAGCTCAATTTTAAAATTTCGATCATTTATAAAAGTAGAGGTAGATAAAGGTTATATGTGCAGAGAGAATTGTTACGAGCAAAATAGAAAGCTATGCCTAAAATTTGACAATTTTATTTCAGGAGCGGGGAATAATGGGGAAACTAATATTATATCGTAAATGTAAATACGAAAATTAGAACGTAAGATTACAGTGCAGTTTTAATTATGTAAATGAATTGCTGTAATATCGAATTGGTAGTGCCTGATAGGAAGGAGAGTTTGGCGCTGGGGTTCAGTACTAAGTAACGGTGGTGTTAGAAGTAGTAGCCATAGATTATAATAATTCTGGGAGGTAACCGTGTTGCAGAATATGTGCTTTGGTGCTGGAAGTGTGGGCGGCGGTGTATAGGGATTAAATCAAAAGTGCAATAACGGGAAGGATAAGGGCTAGATATGAGATTATTAGGAGCGAACCGCTAGGCCTTCGTAAAAACATAAATTAATTGATGTATTTAGTAGATTTACATTGAAATGAGTAAAAATTAATTTTATCAAGCATTTATCTTATCGAATATTTATTAAAAGATAATGTACTTCTAAGTATGAAATTAAGTATGTAGGTTGCCAGAAAAGTATTATTTTGAAAACTGATTGTTAAGAGATTAGTACGCAGGATTTGGAAGCGCAGGATTATTTAATAATTGCGCTAAAACGGGGGCAATAGGAAAGTGCCCTAATAAGTAATGATGCTCAGGTGGGCTGTAGTGTACAGAGGAATACAATTGAAAGCGCGAGAACGATACAGAGCATGGAGCCAAGGGATGATGATTAAGGCTTATGGGCAGGGGCACTGGAGACTGGTCAATGCAGTGCTTTATTACTGTAAATGATAGAATTATAACAAAATAAGAAAATATAAATTTAAAAAATGATACGTTTAGCAAAAATTACTTAAAAATAATATTTTGCAATATATTCAATTTAGCAAATAACTTTTATTTATCCACAAATATTATATACACTATACGCTAGTCCTATATTATAATGTTCCAACTGTATATTTATATTCTTATATTTTATGTTTCTATTCTTATATGTTTGGTACTGAATTTTGTATGGTAGCTCGATAACGGCTAAATCAATGTAATTTAAAATTTCCTTTTTCGTAGAGAAACAAATTTTTAAACTTTTGACGTCCTTGGATTTTTTCCTGAATTTCCTGGAAACCCGTATTTTTCAAAAAACTAGAAAAAAAAGAACCATTTTTTGCTATATTACTTTTAATTCGTAAAAGAAAGAAAGTTGAAATTTTGCATGTGTATTAAGGTAATTCAATGCTGACATTTCTCAAAAATTGGAATTTCCAAAATTGTGAAAGGGGGGTTGAAAAAATTCGGGGGCCCTGTAGGGAACATTGGAGAAAGTTCATATTCTGGATTCTAGAATAATTAAGTATATTATTAATAAAAGAAAATTCAAAATTTCAAAATTTTATATGAGGGCACGGGGACAGTATTTGCCGAGAGTAAAAATTGTGCTAGAAATTTGAAATTTTGTATATAGGCTAACCTTGATAACTTATTTACGAATCAAAAAAAAAATCCTAAATTTTGAAAAAATGTTGGTTGAATAACGCATAAATTGAAAATATTTTTAATTTTGATAAATTGAAAAATTATTTAATTATTGTGCGAGTTTATTATTTCAATTTAAATATAGAATTAAATTTGAAATATAATTACGAATTATTTTATTGGATTCAAATCATACACGCCAAAAAGACGGCTCCGTAAATGTTTTTGAAAATTTCCTATTTCGTAGAGAAAAAAATTCTAAAACTTTTGGTGTCCCTGGATTTTACCCTGAATTTCCTGGAAACCCGTAATTTTGGAAAAACTAAAATAAAATTTTTATATTTTGCTCTATAACTTTTAATTCGTAAAAGATATAAAGTTGAAATTTGGTTTGTGTATTACGGTGTTTAATGGGCTTGTGTCCTATGTCTTATTTTCTATAAAAGAGTACTATATATTAATAAAGTGGATTACTAGAACCTCAAATATTCAATTATTTTTTTAAAACTCGTTATATATTAAGAGATATTAACAATTAAAAAAAGTCATTTTGTCTCTTTAATTATTAAAGGGATTCAACGTTGAACACATTCCAAATGCATGTGAAATTACATTCCTTGTGTAAGGTTACCAACGTTACAGATCATAAATCTCTGCTCTATGTATTTATATTTTAAAATATCAAATATTATTTACAGCTATTTCAAGGAACAATAAAATTTCAATATTATGTCTGCCGTAACACTGTTATATAAAATAAAAACATATTATTCTTTGACTTGACTTGATAATTTGACTACCAATAGCTACAAAACATAACCACAGCACTGACCTACTCAAAAAATAACTGACGTTAAAATGCATTTCACGTCGTACAAATATAACCGACCATTTCTAGCGCTAAAACTACAAATCAAACTTTTAATTGCTATATCTCCGTCAACATTTAGATATTTATTAAAATAGACACGCCAGTACACATTTATTAACATCAATTTCAATCAAAAAATAAAAAATCGACCACTAAAAAATGAGGACACAAGCCCATTCTAACATTTTTTTAAATTTAAAAAATGAAAAATTGGAAATAAGAGCATTGAGAAAATTAGATGGCCCGGTAAGAAACTTTGAAGAAAACTGAAATTTTGGATTACTTAATAATAAAACATGTTATTTAAAAAACAAATTTAAAATTCAAAAATTTTATTTGGGGGCAGGGGAGCGGTTTCTGCCGAGAGTAAAAATTGGACTTTCGTACCAAATTTACAAATCGAGAAAAGAAATCCTAAATTTTGGTCAAATTACGAATAAATTGAAAATTTTTTTTTATTTTCTTGAAAAAAGTATATTTTTTTATTCGGTTTATATGAAAAATAATATATAAAAATAATATAGAACGAGTTAAATTATATTTCAATTTAAAAATGGAACCAAAATTTGAAATAAAATTCAATTTACACATAACACACATACTCTAGTATTTTATATTTTGTTGAAAAAAATATAATTTTTTGGTCAGTTTATATAACCTAATAATAAATATTGAACAAATTAAATATTTAAGCTAGAAAATTTAATTTTTTAATTTTTTATTACATAACTATCTAGTCTATTAGATTAATAAGGAATTTAACGTTATTTGTTTAACATAATATATACATTAAAGGTTTTGCTCTTCAGCATACCTTATTGTACGATATGAAATAGTTAATATTAATGTATTAGGTTTTGCACGATTACATTTTATAACATAATATTTTTTAAACTTACTCAAAACATTTAACCCTTTTCAGTATTCTCTTTGTTTTTCTATCGTTGTCAAATAGGTGTGTTACCTCGTCATTAACATGTTGTTGGAGTCTTTCCTGGTAACTCTTAGCATATTTCTTTATTGTAATATCCACAGTATCCATTTTTAAGTTCCTGTGAAGATCACTGTTTCTTATATACCAAGGTGCTTCCACGATGTTTCTGAGCACTTTGTTATAGAACCGTTGGATTAAATCCTTGCTACTCAGACTGGTATAACAAATAGCTGAATACTATAAGTCTATTCAGGATTAAGGATCTGCTTGTAAATTAATATCTTATTTTGTACTGAGAGAGTGGAATCCTTTCCAATCAGCCATTGCAATTACCTGTATTTTATAATAAGTTGCTCTTTTCTCTTTTTTACATGTTTCTTGCAGCGCAGTTTAGCATCTAGTGTGAAACCCAGGTACTTCGCTGTGGTCAAGTAAGGAACTAGGTTGTTTGTAGCTTTTTGTAGATTCTTTACTATTAATACCAATTTCTAGTACGGCAGTATCATCAGCAAAATTTGCTATTGTAAAATTATCGAGTGTTGGAATATCTGCAGTATATAACAAGTACAGTATCGGACCCAAAACACTTATATGTGGAACCCTTGCTTTTATTTCTTTTAAATCTGCAAATGGTTCTTCTTGTTTTATTTCGAAGTATCTATCAGTTAAATTTGAGCACAGTATTTGTGAGTGTTGCTTAGGAAGAAAAGTTTTTAATTTAAAATTAGAAAATTAAATTAAAAGTTGAAATTAAATTACTCCAACAAGACGTCGCTTTGCGACGGTGGTTAGGCTAATAAATAAATGTATTGTTTATAAATGTACTTGATGCATACAATCACACTGTAGTGTTTTGTGTTTCTCACCTGAATTTGAGACATTGTAGCAGCACGTCCCAGACCTCCACAAAAAATCCTTGTAGGGGCGTAAAGTCGGTGGGGTACTGTGAAATAAAATAGTTTGTACATGAATTAAAAAATAGTAGATTAGGCACAGTAAAGACACGACTGGCTTAAGAGAGTAACAGGTATTATTATTACCATGATTATATTAGCTGTGGTATTATATTAGCTATGATTATTGACATTATTATTCCAATAGGTCTAATAAATTATGAAGTATCGTAAAGTATGAAAAGTTATTCATATCTTGCTGTATCTTACACATCTTTAACTTTAAAGCTCATATTGTAGTTTTACATGTGTATATATTTCTAATAGAGTTATTCATTAGACATGTATTATGCCAAATTGTTTTTTCCAGGATTTTGTAATTTCGTTATAATTATTTTAGACTCTAAATTTTTAATTCTAATGGCTATTTATTTTATATTAAACATTTAAAAGATTAAATGACGTACAAAGCCGGTTTATTGGAAATATGACAAAAATAATCATTAAATTTATACCGGACTCAATTGTCTAGAAATATTATATATTGTATACAATATTTTTTTATGTACCTATTACAAGGACGGAGATAAGTCAATGAAAATAAGAAAACTACAATAAAAATTTAAAAATATTTTAATTTTGAGCTGAATTTAATAATTTTTATTTATTATGAATACTCGTAAACTGTTTATTGTCCAGGGATTTTTTACACTCATTTCCACACCACCAGGAGATTGAGTCGACGGCCGCTTTTATATAAAACGTTCGATTCATTCATTACAAATTAGCTGTATCATGCCTTTGTATTTTCGAACGTACAACATTTTACCAAAAATGTGAGAAGTCGATCTTTTAATAAAAAAGAACTTTAGGTATGCGTCTAATTCAAACTAAGTATCCACTTAGCTTTTCTATTCTTACATATGTATAAAATTAACATACAGTTTCTTGCAAATGAGTGCTATTAAGTGACACAGTTAAGTAGCGGTGAATCACTTATTGTTATTGACAAAAGTGTCCAGCTGATCCAGAACCTTTAGTACTAGTTTAGCCAAAAAACATATAGAAGAATGTAATTATGCAAAAATGCGAGTTCGGTTAGCACTACAGGTGCATAAAATTAAAAATGAATGGCGCGACGCAACAATATTTTGTAAACGCATGAACGATATGTATGATGCTATTATCGCAAAGTATCAAAGGAGGTTCTCACATCGACTAGCGGTGCTTTTTAGTTAAAGGTACTCACACGTCAGCCACTTATTGTTAATATTTCAATTAAAAACACAAAATATTTGCATTCTAAATGGATGAAGTGTGTGAAGGTATTTATTTACCGGTACAATTCCCTATGACACTATTATATATAAACAATATTTAATAACATTCCATTGAAAAAAAGAAATGAATATAATTTATTGGTAAATATGGTTCATATTACTTATAGGTTGTGTGTTCTGCTTATATGTAAGATTAGATTATACTGTTAATTCTTCGGGACCATGCGTCAGGCTGCGGGATGTAATGCTCACACATCATGCCTCACATTTTTCCAGTTATGTAGTCCCTACCAGTCTATAGTATTTCAAAGCCACCGAATTATCTCATATGCATTGTTTCAGAACCCTCGTAGTTACTGTAATTAATTGCCTTGCATGACTTAATGGAAATTTATATTGATATAGTGGAGAGTATTTTAAAAACAGATTAGACCTCATATTGATAAATAAAGACTATGTTGAGTCTATCATTAAAAATAATAAGTTGGAAGGTATTAACAATTTTAAAAGAAATAATCAATGAATCTTTTTCTTTAGCATGTAACTTTAACTATAAGAGACACATTTAAATTATTGCATTATACTCAAAAAAAGCAGATTTTATTTATAACCGACTTATAGCGCTCTACTAACACAAAAATCATACTTTCATCTTTAATATTTTTTTCATTGAGAAATGGGCTACAAAATTGCAATTAAAGAGTTATAATCAATTTTTTGTGGGTACCAGAACACTTGGGTATTACTGCAAATGAGATTGCAAACAACATAGCAAAAATGGTTTGTACTGATGGTATGGATGGATGGATGTTAAGAGCAATACTATTGATTATAATTGGCAGACAATGTATAAGAAGGATTTGTAAGAAAAATTAAAGCAATTCTTCATTTTCAACCGTACCATTCTCCGATTGACCATTCTCTATCAATAATTATTATTACAATAATAAGTAGAATATGTTAAAGGTCTAAATGCACGTCACACTTACAGATAATAAATATTTATGGTGAAGAAGGTATTCTCGATCATATTACATAATATTCACTTTTTATGATACAAAAATGGAAAGAGTCAGATAGGCACATTTTTTTTTTTTTATTCTAGATTGCAGATGTGAGAAGTGAATAGATTAAATATGTTGTGCAGTTGGTGGACCAAAATATAGAAAAATAAGTTAATTCCAGCGATGGGTTTCAGCCTGTTCGCACCGATTCGATTTAAACCGTTTGTTAAGAAATTTTAAGTTCGGCGATCAGGTTGTTAAATTACTTTAATTATAGGAAATGATTTTGAAAATTTAACATTTTTATTGTCATCTAGTAAAAATAATCAATCCTCTTGATTTTTTAGTTTCATAAAATATTCTATGCGAGAAATTTTGTCCCAATTCAAACCATAACAGTTCGCACAATCGGCGGCTTGGTGAACGGCTAGAAGTCTCAAAGGAAGGTCTTCTGTGTTCTTTAAATATATTGTGTCACAATATATACATACTACGTACCGATACGACAGTACACCAACTCAAACTTGTGTTCTGTAGGGTGTATTGGAGTTGCTTTTGCACTAACATAAAATATCACGAGAGCAAACTTTTTCTTAAATTTTTATCGATACACCACTGTTGTTGCATTCTGTTCCATTTCCATACAAAACTGTAGCTAGTGCGCAGAAAAAATTGATTCTTTTGTGCCACAACGCGTTAATACTTCAGTCGAGTTAGCTGTTTTTGCTGTATGTTTCCATAATTTCAATTGATACTTTGTGAAGGTAATTTCTTATAATATAATAAGAATAACACACCTAAATTAATAAAAATTAAATAGAATCTGGGTATTTCCATTCTTTGCAAAATATAACATACTCAGTTTAACAAACTCGCTATAAAATTAGTTTGTGATGCTTAAAGTTTTATATATTTAAAAAAACAGCACAAAAAAATAACATATAATATAAATTTTAAGGTTTCATATTAAAAATACATGAATAATATTTGTTTGTTCGTAATTTTTTTTAGTTTTAATAATTTAATTAGTTCATATTTCACATTTCGTTGGGCGTAATTTGGATTGGGGTTGCTCTTATGCCAAAAATTTATAAATAATATTAATTATAAACTAACAAAAAATAGTATATTGAAGTAGTTATTTTAAAAATTGGTTAAAATTTTTTACTCATTTTTGTTTAAGAACTGTAATCGATTATCCATGTCCTTGACTTCCAGGTACCACGTATAATCAGCATTGTAGCGTAATAATATTGATTTTTTAGGTTCACTTAATTGTAATTTAAAGTAATGTAATGTAAATTGTAAGATTCTAAAATGTCTCCATTCATTTTAGTTGAGTTAGGTAAAGTAAAAAAGCAAAATACCGAATCGATATTCAATGATTTGATGAATCGTTTAAGTAATGTCGGATTTGGTAATAAATACTTAAAGAAAAATTTTATCGCTTTCTGTTTCCAAATGTTCGTCTTCAGCTTGTTTCGGCCAATTCATTTAAAAAAATTAAGAAAGTAAATCACTTCAAATCTTTCATAGTTAAGATTTATGTGATATTTCATCAATAAAGTAAAAATTAATTAAAACTTTTTAATATATTCAAAAATCTTGGACATAAAATTATTAAAATTGAATATTATGCCAAGATGAGCGGCCTGCAATTTGCGATCAACAATCCCAGTTTTAAATGCATGTGCATCATTACACCCGTTTTTTAAATCAGACGTAAAGTTTTCGGGTATGCAAAAGCGGATAGAAAATAAATGTTTTCTTAAAGATTTGTTACTTATGATAAATATTTTAAGCGAAATTTTCTTATTGTCAACTGTATTACAACAGCAACATATCAATGTCTTAAAAGCTGAGAATTTGATAACTCGACAATCAAAGCTTTTGAAATGCTGATGGAAGGAAAAGGATTGTACTAACAAAAGTTGTAAGAAACTATAATTTTAAATGAATTTAAAAATATAAAGTATGTTGAAAATGCACGCTTTGTTTATTTACCATTAATATTATAATATTTTGCATTAAAAGCTTTTGAAAAACATAATTGGAAATCTAAATTTTAGGTCAATGAATTCTAGAACTTCCTTAGCACCTGGTAGCAACAAAAATTACAATTCAAATCGTCTATTATTCATCAAACATCTAGTCTAATTATTGCAAGATCGAGGATATTATTGTTCCATGAAAGAAGCAGAAGATAAACGTTTACAATTTTATGAAATTTGAGCTTATAAAAGAAAGATTAATGACTACGGAGATTTAACAATACAGAAAAATGTGCTATTTCTAAATGTATTCAAAAGGCAAACAATATTTTAAATATCATAGCCGAAGCTGAAAGAGGCTTTAGCTCTATGAATAATATATGTAAAGTAAAACCAAACAGACTGTACGATTCAAATGTAAGTAATATAATGGTTATTAATTTTAATGGTTTGCCTTTAATAAAATAGGATCCAGTACCATTAGTAAAAGAAATGGTTAAGAAGCAATCACAATTCGGACGATTCTCATGTAAAACAAAAAACGGAAACGGAAGTAGAAATTGCCTGAAAACCAGAAGGCTATTTGGCAATATTTAAAATAATTACATATCTTAATGTAATAAAATAATAATACTATTTTGAATTTTGTAAAACAATTGTTTCTTTAAACAAATATCACTGCGAACCAGGTGCGTGAAGTTAACGAGTGAAGTTTCGATTTTTCTAAACTTCACCCGCTAACTTCACGTATCTCTACGAACCGGTTGTGGAGCAAATTAAATCCCATTACTGTTAAATCTCATTGGTAAATACACAATCCTAAAAAAAAAATTAAAATTAAAATATTGATAATAATAAAAATAAGTGCACCTCTCAAAAATCAATACCTTATTATGTTTTAAAATGAGCTCTAACATATCTAACATAAAAAAACTAATTCATTTTATATATATGTGGGATATAATTTAGGATTAGATATAATTAGTTTGTAAGAAATAATATTTATAAAAAACTCTATAAAATAGGTTAGGAACTTTGCTAATATTAAGAAATATTCAAATGTTACTAGCGCTGTTTTAAAACGATTTGTCGACCCCGTTGACTTGACAGTTCGCTTGCTACGACATGCACGATGCATGGTTAGTGCGGCAGACTATAAGATTGTTAAAATGGCGATAGTAGTAACATACACAGTTTGTATAGCAGTCATTGGTAAATTCGGGAAATGTTGTATTAACTAGATGTTAATAACATTAAAAATTAAAATCCGTTTAACAAAATTACTAGTTGTAATATTTGTTGTTTGATAATATTGTTGTGAACTATTTTTATATATGTGAGTTATTTTTGTAATATAATTTCTTTGAGAAATAATTAATAGAACTATTTTTAAATTCAGTTATGTGTTTAACTTTATTTTTAATAAGCTAAATTGTAAGGATTGAAATAACATCAAAACAGCTAAAACTACAGCTGGTAATCTATCTAACACCCACTAAGGTGTAAGGTAGACCTAAAATGGGAAACGTCAACCAGGATAGGTTTATTGTCACCCCACATATTTGTTCTCTGTGTTCCAAATTTTTTTCGTAAATAAATAATTCTATTGATTTTACCATTTTCATTTCGTTGTTGTTCGTTGACTGATGTTGGATGTTGAATTTTTATTTTATCATTGAAGTTTGAGATTGAGAATTAGAAAACAAAAGAAAAAATTATAAGAAATGACCTAAGAAAAGTACTGAAGTTATGATATGAGTTTTATAAGTCTGATAGTGCAGACTTACGATCGTGTTTGATTTAGTTAATAAGTGTGTATTGTGAGTCTATGTCGTACCAATTACAGTTATCTACAAATTACTTATAAACATAAGGTCTTAAAGAAATAATTTTAAGTTTAATAAAAATAAAATATGCTGCTAATTGCTAATCAAATTATTAATTTAAAAATATAATATATATTAAGTAAAATCTATGTATTTTCCTCAATTTCTATAAGCTGTTTTTTAGTCGAGTCTATACAAACTGTATTTTTCGGTGGTTTAAAGTGAATTAAAAATCAAAGAAAATAATTAAATTAGTTTTAACAATGCGAGTTGTTCTTCTTAAATAAAAAGATCTTCTTTCGTTATTCGAAATCGCTTTCGATATCGTTCTTAGTTATAATATGAATTGATATTTGAGCTGTACATTTTCAAATTAATATTAAGTTTATTTAAGTAAGTTAATATATTATTATTTTAACATTATTAAAATAAAATTTCCGCAAAACCTTTATTCTTAGGCACCGTTTAACCATTTAAAGTCGTAACAATCTGCAAAGCTAATATGCTAATTATATGCTAATAATATAATAAAAATAAAATATGACAAATAAACGTATATTTAATATAAATAGTTAATATAACCAAACCGTTGCCTAGTTGTTTCTAGTAAAAGGCATTCTGCTATCCCAAATATAGTTACCGGCCAAATGGTTTAAAGCAAAACACTTCGCTAAAGTAAATAATAGTTTACATTTGATAATTAGAATAAGTCTCACCATTAACATAGTCGCAGATGTGTATTAAATATATTCAATATAAACTCGTACAAGCAAACTTATTTACAATGGATGTAGTTAGTAGAACCCATCGTTGTCGTAAAACATAGTACATATCATTGTTAGCTAGTTTAAATTTCTCGTCACAATGCAATATATATATATATATATATATATATATATATATATATGTATATATATATATATATATATATATATATATATATATATATATATACTTAGTTAAACCCATCGGTGTAGTAGAATATAGCCTATCACTAATACCTAGTTCAAACCACTCGTTGAAATACAACAGATATCGTTAGTAGAACCCATCAACCCGATAACTATGGTTATCGAGATATTTTTGTTGTAGAGACAAATGTAGCTGTAGTTTGTAGGAGCAGTGTAGGAGCATTTCATAATTTATTAAAAGACTTCCATCTAAATATATATATATATTTATTGATTTTCTTATTATTTAAAATATTAAAAAAATATCATTTTGCAGTATTATTGCTTTATTATAGTGTTGATAATTTAGATTTGAATTTTCTTTTGAATATATTGTTTCTTCCGTTTCTCTTTTTTTTTTCTTTCACCGACTCATCCTAATTCGTATGTGGTATAACAGAACATACACCTATGTCAGAACATCTAATGTATGAGTTTTTCATTTTAAACTAATTTGATAAGAGGAAATATGATATTTAATTTAATCACGTTCTCCATACCAAACATATCATCATGTTGGGTTGCGGGCTTTTACATAAACCTTGTTCTTTTGTTATTTTTGACAGATTGTTTCGCCGTTCTGTATATGTGCCCAAACGGATTGCCCCGTTTGCGTCTCTTTTTTTTAGTAACATCGTTCAGTCGTTGAAAGACCTATATACAGAACCATGGTTTCCGCACCGCATCCGCACTGGAAATTCTTGGTGCTATAAGTAGCACTGTAAACTTATTTAGTAAAATTATTTATTATAATTACATTGCTGGTAGTGCAGCCCGGCTTAAATAAACTCTAAAATTAAATTTACATTGGAGGGAATATGATTTACCTTAAATAAGTTAATAATTAGATCATCTAATATATAAAATTCTCGTATCGCGGTGTTTGTTTCCAAACTCCTCCGAAACGGCTAAACCGATTTTGATAAAATTTTGTGTGCTTATCGGGTAGGTCTGAGAATCGGCCAACATTTATCTTTTATACCTCTAAATGTTAAGGGTGGTTCACCCAAAAGAAATTTTTTAATTTTTTCTGCATTGAAAAATACATTTATCTCTAAATTTTCACCCTTATACGATCAACCCCTGATTTTAAATCGCGATTTTTATATTATTCTGTTCCATCCACAGATCGACAAGATGACAATCGAATATAATAATTGTAGTATAGTATAATTTTCATGTATAGTTCTATCAACCAATCAGTTATCCGCACCAGGTGTCTCCCGTTGTCACTTTTCAACCAGCAAACATCATGAAGTAGGGGTGAAAACGAAGCCGGCTTCCTTTCTCTCACTCACTATACAGTTTTCGTCCATTTTTTTTTTGGTTCTATTTGTGTCTCGATCGTTGCAGTGACTGTTATGCGTATCATTTTAATTTTTCAGTGCAAATCTCAAGTTAATTTTATTCTCATAGTGAATTTATCATTATTTCTCAGTGCTATTATTATTTATTTACATTTTATAAATAATTAATAAAGACAGTTTTCACTTCTCATTGATTAAGAATTAAGAATCGAATTAGCTAAAGACGGACTAACCAAAAATATTGTAGACTCCATTGCGTTGAGAGATGAATCTTTGTTAATTTTTTAATTCCAATAATAAGTAGTAGAAGTATGAATTATTTTCGATGAATAAATAGCTATCAATAATTGTAATTTAATATATATTTGTTACTTTTATAAAGAATAATTTATTAACTTAAATAAAGAATACTTTAATTGTCTACACGCTTCATTCCTCTTTTAATTATAATGACATCTCCACACACTTACAGTGTTAGCTATTTTTAAAAATATTTCTTAAAAAAAAACAATTCCTAAAAAAATATTTCCTAGAAATAACGTATATGGCAAAACAACGTTTGCCGCGTCAGCTAGTATTAAAATTATTTATTTTTTATTTATTAATTATTATTTATTTTTCTCTTTTTAGTATATTTATTTTAGATTGATTTTTTTTTTTAATAAAGAAAAATTAAAAAAATTTTGCAAAAAACTTTTTGAAAAAATAGGTATCTATTTGAATTAGTTTCTTGCTAAGCACGAAACTGGAATATTACCTTGAATTTATGTAATATTTGTAATTCAGCGAAACATGGTAATATTTACTTTTTAACTCTTTATTCCTAAAAGAGGTTTTTTTAAATTATTTAATCACTGAAGAGGTCGCATTATATAAGTTATTTGATTCTATTAGCCCGAAAAAGGAAGGATACTTTACGATTGTTATAACATAATTGATTACAAAACCTTCTATATATTAATCACATTTTTTAAGTAAGAGAAATCTTAAATCTAAGTAACTGTTTAAGGGTTACATCTGTCGATACTCTACAATTTATTTTAACGGAATATTATTGCACTACTTTAGGTTGTCATCCATAAATAATGTGCATGAAAAATTTAATCCCGATAACTTGACTTACAAAAATGCAAAGCACTAAACAGCTTACCAAAAAAAGTTACAACAAAATTACTCCCACCCTACTACTCTAATTATAGACTAAGAGCCAAGGCCAATCAGACGGACGTTATTCTATAAAGGCTGAAAATTTTTCAGCGCATGTACACTACAGCAGGTAAAAACAATTAGCTATATAACCTTGAGTCCCGCAGGCTTTACCAGGTAACAGATAGCAAAGGTGTATAAATTGGTGGAAAATTACGTCATAGTGTAATTGATTTTTTTCTATTTTCTAGGGACTATTACAAATCATGTCCTTTCATTGCAAGATCTGTGTGTTTACGAAAAACTCTTGGCCTTTTAAAGTTTAATAAAATGTGTTGTAGTTGCGTTATACTTTATAAAATGCCTTTATAAAATGGAGTAAGTTTGGCGGGACTTGGCTCTTGAAGTATTAATATTTACTTACCACCATGCTGATGTCGACCCCCTTGATGTCAGTTCTTTGCAGCTGGTGTACATACGCCTTCAAATTGATTAAAGAGCCATTGTGCACGAGTCTGGACATCAGGCGTATCATCCTCAACTTGTGACAACTATAACACCTTCCGGACAACCACCAGGGCTCATCTAGGTAAACATGTCACAAGAGTGGACACCCTCTATTCCTGATTGACACATAACCTTGACTAACGTAGGAAACAGATGTTTACGGAACAAAACATTCTCACACGTGACGGCTGATTCGAATTTAATTATGGTTATTAAATATATAATGATATACTGATGATATATAATGATGATATGAAGAAGCAGTGGCAAACCAAGAAGATCTGTTTGTTTATAAATAATTCGAAAATTTCGGTATAGTCAATTATTAAAATATCATTATGATTTGAAAACTATACTAATCTGTATTCCTTAATGTCAAACAAACACAATTTTGAATAAAATTTCTCAAAGTTGTCTTTACCTATATATATCAACAATATTATAGTTAAATTAAGTTTAATTATGTTGTAATTATAATAAGTAATAAAACATTTGTATTTACCGCTCATTATATGCATAAACTGTCATAATTATGTATACGAGTTTAATATAATTATTGGGTAAACAATATATGTATTTCTACTAATATAAGAATTACTAGATCCATCATGTACATTTGGAAGTATAAACTAGAACTATTTGAGTAAGTCTCTTGTGTAAGGTGAAATTTGTCTTGCTGTTAAAACCACTGTAATGGAACACATTTTTGTATATACTGATATTAAATATACTTGTTAAATATTCTCTTGTTTTAATTTAACTCTACAAATTATTTTCTCTTTCGTTTACTATGTATTAACCACGAGACAAGTAACATAGATGCCTATAATGGGTTTATAAACTCTTCTTTTACTAATCGTTTTTTAATTTTAGATTGAAATTAATTTTAATATATGTGTATTGGCGTTTTTATTTTTTTAAATACACAAAAGTTGACGGATTTATAGCTATATTAAATTTAAATATCACTTTTGCCGCATGTTTTTATATATGCATTATATGTCATAGAAGAAATAAGTAATCGAGATTATTTTACTTTTTACTCAACCATCGCAATATAACTTCATGGGATATACAAGCAACTGTTAGTAGTAAATGACTCATTTACTATTTTTAATGGTTAATAGAATAAAATGACAATGTTTCATATATATGTGAAAATAGCGTCATATTTGTTATAATGTTTAACTTTAACCATTAATATTGTCTATTTCTTCATTTTTTGACTATATTAAAAGCGCCGTGAAACAAACGAAAAAAATCTTTTTGGTATATTGAATATTTATTGTTTAATTTTTTTATTTTGAATATGGGTATTTCTCCACTAATTGAAAAATCGTTGTCACAGGCATATTTAATATAGTTATTGTTAATATTACGGATACATTTTTAAGTAGATATTAATTTAGAGTGCCTAATTTGTTCGATAAAAGAAATTATATGTAATACTAGAATACAGTAATAATGTTTATAAACCAGAATCATAATTTTAAATTTTTTGGTAATATAAAAAAAAGGCACACGAAAAAATTTAAACTGCGGCCTGCAATAATTTAAATTGCAATAATTGCTTGAACTATTCCTAGGTTTGATTTAAACAAAATATTACTGTTCTAATCCATGTTTAAAAATTTGCATACATTCCACAAACCATCACGAAAGCAATAACCCGGAAAAAAAGTTTTATGCATGATAATTTGCTACTCCCGGCATTTGGACGACGCTTTTCCTTTATCCGATTACCTTGAAATTTCACACAAATTATTTTTTTATCCAATTGCTTCAACTTGTGAGAAGAGGGGAGGGTGGTAGCGCAAAGGAAATTATAACTTTGAAAATAAACTCCATAGCTGCTCCTGCATGATCATGCATGATTTATGCATAAACAGATATGAATGATTAACGATTATGCATGCCGATTTTTTCATGGGAAGTTAAGCAAATTAAAATTTATATTTTCAAGACGGTTTTTCTGAGGAATATTTAATTAAAATTTAAAGATAAAGAATAAATTAGAATACAAATACAACGTTTTATAAAAAAGGAAGCATGTATAATTACCGTGGTAACTTAAATCGTAAATTTGAATGACGCGAAATACGAATAACAAGTGTTTTGGAAAATTAAGATAATATATGATCTCACATGTAAATATAAATTAATTATAAAAGAAATTTTAATATCTATATATTGTATGTATTGATACACTAAGCTCTCTATATGAAATTCATAAGTAAACATCAATGCTAAATGTCATATTAAAAATAATAAAGTCTGACCATAAATTAGTTTACATTGTAGTATAGTTTATTTTTTAATATAAAATTTAATTTCGGCTTATACGAAAAAGTTAAGCAAATAGCAGTGATGTTTCATTGCCACCTTCATTAGATTGTGTATCACATAACATTCTGCTTTACAGAACAGCTGACAAATTATGATTGTATTAAAGATATTTAGATACCTCAAAAAAGTAGCAAATTAATTATAGGAAAAGCTTAAGTAATACACTTATATATAAGATATTAAGAAGATGGGTGAATGGCGATCAGTGGGTAATACCGGTCACATCGAAATCTAAAACTTCTAAAAACATTTCACTAACGCTACTAGTACCGTCGTCTAGTATATGCCTGAGTATACTTATTTACTTATGGCAGTCATTGTAATTTTCATAGTCCAAATATAATAATAATAATAATATGTTTAGTTTATTAGAAAAAAAAAATTTCTTTATAAAAAATAAAGAACAAGTCTGCTTAAAATTTTCTTATTAATTACTTCATTTTAGAAGTAAACCTATGTTAATATACTATCTAATCATATCTTAACACCATTTGTAACATTATGGAATTAAGTAAAGTATGAATTATTGAGTAATATGAAATGAACAGTAATACCCTACTAGTTAACCGGTATTACCCGCATGGGAAAGTAATGGCTTAATAATGTGTATCGTATTTATCTAAAGTCCACTAAATAGTCTATGTAAAAAGTCAGATACTTTTTCGCTAAGTCCTTAAAATTATAAAATATTTCGATTACTGGTAAAGTGATTCCCTTATCTTCCCCTACGATGAAAAGATGTTGAAAATTTAAGTTCTCAGAATCATGAATAATAGTCTAAATACTATTTATTATTTTATTTTCTCAGTGTGAATAAAATAATATTAATTGTATTTTAATAATATTTATAAACATTTATAAGAATTATTTAACATAAATATTTTTATCTATCAATACACGTTTTTAAGTTAATTTAATGTGAGATTACCTAATAAAAGTTATCTTTGGTTGGCACGTTGGTTGAGGTCCACTTGCTAGAGATGCTAGTAACATCTTACAATATTTCTATCACATTAGATCTCTAGAATCTCAAAAGCGATGCTATGAGCAAATTTTTCTATGTTATTTATGAGTTTATTCAGATTGAAAGAAAAGTTGGATAATACATTAAAAAAATCTTTACATAAAATAAAATAGAATTGTCTTAGAATGGAATTGTTTGTTTGGAACGTTTTAAATGTACACTGTATTTTTAAATTGGATTTTTAGTAAGTAAGAAAATAGCTGGATAGCTAAAATTAAATATTTTACTCATTAAATACTCATAATATTTTAATCATTAAATATTTAAATTTATAAATTTTTTTTAAATATATATGTTTTACAATTTGTAAAACAATGATATGAAGCAGTGTTAGAAAGCGAACATTTTTCTATTCGGATCTAGTGTTAGTTTGAAAATAATAATATAGTTCAAATTACAAGAAATCGGCGGCGACTCATAATTGAAACAAGTTGTGGGGTATAAACTGCCGATATAACTAATAAGCACTGACTCACTTATTTTTCTATAATGTATATAAAAACGAATAAGATAAAATTCGTTATCGTATTATAGGTTTATACTGCTCTTATAACCTCTCTTAAGTATAAGTCTCCGCCGAACTATCGTGATTTGGATTATAGACGACACAGTGTGCGAGAGCATTGATGTTCAACTGATGTTAAATCGGTGTTAAATTGATTATGTACACATATATGAGGCCATGTCACTATAAATATTGCCAACATAGTAGGAGGTCAAAGGTGATAGGAGGTAAAAAACAGGACTATGTCATACAAATGGAAAACGTATTTAATCAAAGAAGCTAACTGTTTTTAATAAAATATTATTCATTTTAAACACGTATTCGAGCTTGTGTGGTACTTAAAATATTTAATATAAAATAATATTTGATTTTTAGCACCAGACACCCTTTCCATTTCACAGAGCCGACTCTGTTTAGAGAAAATAGCTATTTGACAAGTGCTGTGCAGTGCTGATTTATTTGATCGACTTGATAGACATGTAATAATATAAATTGCAATCAATTTATTGAATATTTCAGTAGACATGACAGTAGAATTGCGCGACAGTACTATGACCAGTAATAATATGTTGAAGTATAGAACATTTGACGTCTGACTTTAGATCGTTGTTCCCTGTATAAAATACAGAATTATTGCAATTAAAAAGTCGTCCATTATGAAAAATTATACTTTTAAATATTTAAACAAGTTAGTGGAGTTACCCATTTGCCAATCACAAACTGTCTTACCAAACTACCCTCCTCTTTTACCGAAGTCCCACACGTATATAACTCTCAAACTTTGCGTTGTCGACACTTTTAAGGTTCATTTGTTTCCTTGCATTATAACTCATGTATATATATACGTCGCACTTTAATATCTAAATAAATAGCAATGTACAATCTAACTCCTTTAGGGTACAACAAATTCCTTTTAACTCTACTTGTTTTAAGTATAATATTAACTATTTCGTTTCTGCTCCCTATGTGTAACATAGGGTAAGAATCTTCTTACTAATATAATGTTCGTAATGTTTCAATTTAACATGGATAACTCATAAGAACTCATAGATATTTATATATATAGAGCGATAGAGCGATAGATAAATAGAGCGATCTTCTTCTTCTTACTATTCTAATGTTCGTAATGTTCCAATTTAACATGGAAAACCCATAAGAACTCATAGATATTTATATATATATATTGTTACGACTTTGCGGGCGTCTGAGCATACAAAAATTAAAGTTATAAAATAATAACTGGAATTAGCAGAAAAGGTTGCGCATCCCTGCACAAATATCAAGACATTTTGATAACGAAGCTGTTTACTCGTCGTCGCATAACTTAATACGCGTGTTCGTTGAAGATAACATAAACAACTGCATACCATGCACTGGTGTCATTGTTTACGAGTGAACTTTCAAGAATCAAATACTACGCGTATTGAGTGGAACGTCATAGAAATAGTCGGAAGGTCAAAACAGCGTATTTGGATAATTATAGAAATATTCTGGAAAGTCAAAGATGTCGTGATCAGGGTTATTCTACTGCGTAAACCGCTAATATAAAAGGAGCAGAGCACCGCGATAGTAAGTCAGTCCGCGAGTAAAAATCAGTCTACAAGCTAGAGTCAGTCCGCAAGAAAACATCAGTCAATAACAAGCAATCACAGTGAAATATTAAACAGTAATAATTATAAAGTAGTTGTAATTGTTTTTGTGTTAATAAATAAAGTCTGTAAAAGTGTTAATCCTTCTTATTATTTTAATTGTGGCTATTCATTAAATTAAATAAGTTACAACGCGACTAAATAGTAAAAATAATTACTGCGCTCGGCAATTAATCGAACCCAAAGTCGCAGGCGTAATACGGCGTATATTTAGAAGGTTCGAGAATCCTAGTCTCCCTTCCCTTAATCCTCGCTCGCACATACAAATTTGTACCTTTGGCGTCCTAGAAGGTTCCAGAGCCAGACTCCCTTCATTCCCCTTTCACGCCCTTACAAGTTTGTATCATTTGGTGTTAGAAGCTGAAGAGGATAGTTGCTACGTGCACACACAAGTGGGAGTGGGAGTTGAGACGGTAAAACCAAAAATAATAAATAAAGATAATTGAAACTTATGGTATGTATTGAGACACAAATTGTGCATATTTTCCAATAATTAAAACCAAAAAGATTTATACAGTAGCGGCGCGAATTTTTGAAGAAAATGTCACAACAGATTTAAAACGTTGAAATTTGAGACGTTGGTGGATGGTCATTAAAGATAAACCATAGAAAACCGCAAATTTTCAGAGAGGGTTAGCGCCTGAAACCAAGAACAGGAAATATGAAAGAGATAATAAAAGAAGCTCAGATTTAGTATGTATGTCTTGGATACAAACAAAATTGTTTCCTGCGCCTACTTTGAAAAGACTTGACGTAAAAGAATTGTACCTTTTATTCGGAAAATAATTAGGGGCCTCCGCTCCTTCGTTCATCCAGAGATTCCATACCTCTAAATCCGGCCTTGACTAAAAATAAGTATTAAAAAAAAATTACATCCAATAATGAATTGTATTAGTAGCGGTTGCGTCTGGAGGCAGAACACTACAGATTCAGATGGGGGAAAGGGGTAGTTAATAGTCCAAAATGTAGAAAAAAAAAATTAAAACTAATTATTGAGACTCTAATTATACATTTATCTGTAGCGGTGCAAAATTGGTAAAGATGCGGGGGGTTTATGATTTACAAAACCTACAATTTTTAGGGTTCTCTATACACGGTGATTTAAAATAGCTAGAGAAATATTGACTACGACCAAAAAAGATTACTTTGATTAAAATGAGACAATTTAACTTCAGCGGCGGTGGTAAATAAGAAGACTAATATTATATTCTAGATATAAATACGAAATTTAGTATGTAAGTTTACAGTGCAGTATTAATTATTTGAATAAATTTCTGTAGTATCGAAGTGTTAAGTACACAATCCTAAAAAATTAAAATTAAAATAGAACTATTTAAAATAAAAAAGTAAAGTTTAACTCTTAGAATTCAATACAATTTTACTGTGTCAAAATTAGCTCTCACATATAAAATATTATTCATATTCCATATAAGTTTTCTTGTATTCCCGATTTTTTATTAATTCTATTTATTTTACCAATTCGGTTTTGTTGTTTTCTGTTGCTGTTTTGTTATTGTTTGTCGTTGTTTATTAATTGATGTTGGATATTGAATATTTATTATATTATTGAATGGTTTTGTTAGATATTGAGAATTAAAAAACAAAGGAAAAAATTATCGGAAATGACAAAAAAAATATACTGAAGTTGTGATATGAGTTTAGAAGTCTGATATTAGAGACTTATCATTATGTTTTAATTGTATCAACCGGCGTTGCCCGTATGTGTTATATTTAGTTAATAAGTGTGTGTGTAATGTGAGTGTGTCGTAACAATTACCGTTGTCTACAAATTAATTATAAGGAGTCGTAATGAAATAATTCAAACTTCAATAAAAATAACATATGCTACTAATGTCTAAGCAAAATATTCGTTAAAAGATAAAATTAATTTAAAGTAACTCCAGAGTAATATCATTATTTAAACATTATAAAGGTACAATTTCCGTACAAGCTAATTTCGTAAGCATCACGTAACCATTCAAAGTCGTAACAATCTGCATATGTTAGTAATATAATAAATATAAAATATGAAAATAACTTAATACAAATAGTTAATATAACCAAACCGCTGCCAAATTGTTTCTAGTAAACAGCATTCTGCTATTCCAAATATTGTTACCGCCCAAATGATTTAAGGCAAACCACTTCGCTATAATAAATAATAGTTTACGTTTGATAATTAAAATTAATCCATCATCAACATTGTCGCAGATGTATATTATATTATATTTAATATAACCTCGTATTACCAAACTTATAAATAAATTTAGTTATTAGAAACATATCATCGCAATACAATCAGTTTAGTTAGTAGTACTTATCGTTGTCGTAGAACCATAGTTTATGACATTATTACCTAGAACAAACATATCATCGCAATACAATCAGTTTAGTTAGTAGTACTTATCGTTATCGTAAAACCATAGTTTATAACATTATTACCTAGAACAAACATATCATCGCAATACAATCAGTTTAGTTAGTAGTACTTATCGTTGTCGTAGAACCATAGTTTATAACATTATTACCTAGAACAAACATATCATCGCAATACAATCAATTTAGTTAGTAGTACGTATCGTTGTCATAGAACCATAGTTTATAACATTATTACCTAGAACAAACATATCGTCGCAATACAATCAAATTAGTTAGTAGTACTTATCGTTGTCGTAGAACCATACTTTATAACATTATTACCTAGAACAAACATATCATCGCAATACAATTAATTTAGTTAGTAGTACTTATCGTTGTCGTAGAACCATAGTTTATAACATTATTACCTAGAACAAACATATCGTCGCAATACAATCAATTTAGTTAGTAGTACTTATCGTTGTCGTAGAACTTAGTATATCGCAATATTATACAAACCAAACGTATCGTTGCATTACAATCAATTTAGTTAGTAGAACTCATCGTTGTCGTAGAAACTAGTATATAGCATTATTGTCTAGTTCAAACTTACCGTCACAATACAATAGATATAGATATTGGAACCATTGTTGTAGTATAAGACTACAAATTATTCGTAGTAACAAGAAATATTATATTTCTCTGTCAAATTAACAAATCATACAGTCCACTTTAAATCTAAGACTTAAGCGACCAACCGAAAACACTTCAATAATTTTGAGAATTAAAAGGTCGCATACGTCGTGTACATTTGGTCCAATCGAGCCGTATAATACAACCGGAAAGAAAGCAAATTAAAATTCAATCTACAAATTGTTGATGCAGATTGGAAATAATATTTTAAGAAAATAGTACATACAAAATATATCTCAATAAAGATTTTCTTTTATCAACAACCCACAATTTGGAAATTCTTACAAATCTTTGCTTATGCCTTTATGTAAAAGATTTATAACTTTATAAAATAGTTTAGTTTTAACAATATTAGAGTTAAAAGGAAAAGTAAATTCATACCTTTTAAATACAATTTTGAAAGAACTGATAGATTGCTAAAATGGAATTATTTGACGCTATTTAATATCACCACGTTCATTTGCTCGTTTTAAAAAGAGATTATACATTAAGTGCAATTAATGAAATTGCTTATATTTGCGATAATTATATGATGAATTCGTCAGACATATTAAAGAGATTGTACAAGAATTTGTATTCGTTGGTTGACAACATTAATGAACAATATTTATTGGCTGACTTAGAATTAGACGAAAAAAATATTAATTTGTTTAAAACATATCGAACTCTATATTTTGATCTCATTGCTAGAATGGATACTTTTGTGACGTTTCATAATGATACTAGAACCGAGGCTCCACTAAACAATACAAAACTTAACATTGTGAATCACGTATTAAAATTAGTAAGAGATAAAACCAATAATCAAAGTCTTGAAGTATTTAATGATATACATAAAGAATTGTTGCACCGTATGCGAATGTTGACTTACAAAGCTAGAGAATATTTAAATTTTACCATATATTGTATATTAAGCTTAGTTTTAAACTATAATATGTTTACTGCATTCGAGCATGATTATTTTTCAAACCAGTTACCAACACCTGATGACTTGTTCTTATGGACAACAAATATTTTCGTGAAAAGTTATAATTCACCTGTAGTCAAAACCAAAGACTGTAAATTACCGGAAGCAATCATATGTAAAATTGAACAACATTCATAAAATCATATCACTGAGTCTTGTGATAAAAAATCAAATTCAAAACTTGAAACTGTTTTTCTAATTCATGACAGTTTTTCTAAACCAGATAGCTTAGAATGTATAATAGAACCTCAACCCAATTCTCTTCAGATAGTTTTTAATGACTGAAACAGCTCTTTAACTCAGTTAGTACCGTACCAAAATAATGAAGACAACAAAAAAGATCAATTAGAGATCAAAAATACAACTAGCCGGCAAGTTGCGCATGTTGGACCGTTGTGTAATCCATTACCCTGTTGGATAGCACCTATTGATTCAAGGGTAAAGGTTATTATCCAGACCCATTGGACGGAAAGTTTGTCCAACAATAATCCTATGTCGTTATCGCTTATTAATTTTTTGAAAAGTTTTATTGGTCATTGTATAGAAGACCTGTGGTCCGCATTTATGTTTACTAAACAGATGCAATTTAACTCAGGCAATGAAAAAGAATTCATTTCAGACATTATCACTCTTAGAGTTTGGTTTTATAGGCCTAAATGGTTATTGCAATTTATTGCTGGTCGGCCTCATTATCAATATCCACAGAATAATCGCATGAAATTTCCAAATATTAAACCAATTACAATACCTTCAAGGTGGTGCACAAATAACACTATATCGAAAGTTATGTCACAAATATCGAAATATTGTAAAATTCATCTTATAGTATATTGCCCACCATTTTGGCTTTCATTACAATTGAATAGCGCATTACCAACATTAAATTTCGTTTTGAAAATTGAGACTTTCACTGCTCAGCTAGTGCAACAGCAACATTTTGCACATGACATCGTTAATATCAAATTTGGTTTAAACCGCTGCCAAATTGTTTCTAGTAAACAGCATTCTGCTATTCCAAATATTGTAACCGCTTAAATGATTTAAGGCAAACCACTTCGCTATAATAAATAATAGTTTACGTTTGATAATTAAAATTAATCCATCATCAACATTGTCGCAGATGTATATTATATTATATTCAATATAACCTCGTATTACCAAACTTATAAATAAATTTAGTTATTAGAAACATTTCATCGCAATACAATCAGTTTAGTTAGTAGTACTTATCGTTGTCATAGAACCATAGTTTATAACATTATTACCTAGAACAAACATATCATCGCAATACAATCAATTTAGTTAGTAGTACTTATCGTTGTCATAGAACCATAGGTTATAACATTATTACCTAGAACAAACATATCGTCGCAATACAATCAATTTAGTTAGTAGTACTTATCGTTGTCGTAGAACCATAGTTTATAACATTATTACCTAGAACAAACATATTATCGCAATACAATCAATTTAGTTAGTAGTACTTATCGTTGTCGTAGAACCATAGTTTATAACAATATTACCTAGAACAAACATATCGTCGCAAAACAATCAATTTAGTTATTAGTACTTATCGTTGTCGTAGAACCATAGTTTATAACATTATTACCTAGAACAAACATATCGTCGCAATACAATCAATTTAGTTAGTAGTACTTATCGTTGTCGTAGAAACTAGTATATAGCATTATTGTCTAGTTTAAACTTACCGTCACAATACAATAGATATAGATATTGGAACCATTGTTGTAGTATAAGACTATAAATTATTCGTAGTAACAAGAAATATTATATTTTTCTGTCAAATTAACAAATCATACAGTCCACTTTAAATCTAAGACTTAAGCGACCAACCGAAAACACTTCAATAAATTAGAGCAATAAAAGGTCGTGTACACGAAGTAATAGTGCATTATATTGGAGTGAGAGAGGGAGGGGGCGCCAGGGACAATATCCTAAGAGGCCGAGATTCTCGAATTAGGGGTGATAGGGGACAGCGTCTATATGAGCAAGGGACGTTGCAGATTAGGAATCGTGGTTGGTGAATATAAGATCGACGGTGCAGTGGAATTAAATTAAAAGTACCAGAATGGGAACGATAATGGCTAGAGTGCTAAGGTGCAATTAGGAGCGTGGCGATTGGCATTGTTTATTACATAATTTAATTGATGTAATTGGTAGGTTTATTGTGAAATAGGTAAAAATATATTTTAACAAGCAAACTTAAAAATAATGTACATATAAGGATGAAATTTAGTATCTATGATAACAGTAAAGTATTAATTTTGAAAATAAATTGCTGAAGAGATGGTACGCAGGGGGGCGTTAGCGGATTGATATATCATTGGAAGAGCAGGAGCTTTGGCCTGGGAGACTGTACTCTAAGTGGCGACGGCGGTCAGTGCAAGATAGATAGAGGATTGCTGAGCGTGTGCCGCGGTTCTGTAGTGCAGGTGCAACGAAATTAAATTAAAAGAACGGGAATGATAGAGCTAATAGGCTGTCATTGGTGGCGATCACGACCGGGATACTTAATATTGTTCAATACAGTGTTTCATTAAAATAAATGGTATGATAAGATCGAAATGGATGAAAATATTAAAAAAGAAAACATATATTTTACCGAAAAATGCTCTATATGTTAGATATCCAAATAACATCCTGTAGTAAAATTGGATTTTTATTTAGTGCCTTTGTAGTGCTACTAAATCGGGTGCTGGTAAGTGGGGTAGAGAAAGATAGTCAGTAGCCCCAAATATCAAATTAAAAAAATGAAAACTACGTATGTGCATTTTTGCGAAAAAAAGTTTAACCTCAGTATTGGCGTTAATTGGGGGAAGTGGGGGGCGATGAAGGATTTGCAAAAGAGCTCAATTTTGAAACATAGTATGTGGAGGGTCTCTATAAACGGTCATTTATAAATGGTAGCGAGAATATTTAATAAAAGCAAATCAGATTGCTATGACTAAAATTTGACAATTTTACTTCAGTACCGGGAATAAATAGAGAGACTGATATTATATCGTAAACATAAATATGAAAATTAGAACGTAAGTGTACACTTTAGTATTAAATATTTAAATGAATTGCTGTAGTATCGACTTGGAAGTGCCTGAGCAGCAGGAGAGGGGGGGGGGATAGAGCTTTAACTCAGTACGCTAAGTAACGGTGGTGCGCGAAATACTAGCGATAGAGGATGGCTGTGGGTGGTAGCCGCACTGTAGAATATGAGCTGGAAGAATTGTGCTGGAAATGTGGGCGGCGGGACTTAAATCAAAAGTGCAAGAACGGGAACGACAAGTACTAGAGATAAGATGATTAGAAACGAGCGACTAGGCATTCTTAAATCGGAATAAGGATTAAATTAGGCTAGGGATTAAATCGAATGTGCAATAACGGGAATGATAAGGGTTAGAGATGAGATCATTAGCAGCGTGCCCTATTTGGTGAAGTTCGAGTCACTCGTACAATTTTATTCTAACGCTTTACAAGTTCGAAGCAACAACACAGAAACCAATTTTAGTTAAAATTTATTCCCTACCTGTCAAGATTTTGTGAAATAAAATCTGATGTATGTAGTATTAGCAAGTTCGTTAATAGTTCAAAAGTGGTACACAAAAGTCGCTTTTAGTTAAAATTCATTCTCTACCTGTCACAGATTTTGTGTTAGTGTTAGAATTTTTTCATAATAATATTCTTTTTTTTTCCAACATCATTCATTAAGTATTTTTTGTTTCTTTCACCCATCAATATATTTTTGTTAAATTCATTTTCATATCAGTGAGAGAGAAACGAGATGCAAAAATACAAGTAAAATATATTTTTCACCGTTACACTTGTATACTTGTAAAGTATTTCGTTCAGGACAGTATGTATAAAGTATATGCTATCCTTTTTCAACAAATATTTCTTTATTGGTAATAGTCAGACGCTGTCTCCCTCCATCCCCGAATATCTATCCAGCGTTGTTAAGACAGAGCTTTTAAACCTAACGCAGACCTGCCGATCGTAGATTTTTGAATCACCAGTACAATGTAAAAAACTAATATAACCAGAATTGTTAAAGATGAAAAATACTCATTAAAAAAATCACGATCCGTACTAAAGATTACATCAATTTATTTCTTAATTTAAATATTTATATTTTGCAAACTCTAAAAGTACAATTCCATTATGTTTTATACCCCTGAAGTGAAACAAGTAGCGTCAACTAGCGATAACAAATGCTCGTCCTAGCTATTATCTCTGGTCCTAGAGTCCTGTCAGTTACTAAGATTCTTTGTGTAATATTTTGATAGTTTTGTGAAATAATATATGTTCTTAATCAGTTTTAATACTGCATTAAAAAAACAATAATATAAAATAGTGTTCAAAGAAATTATAAGTTTCTTAAATTAAATGTTTGGTAAGTTATTTATATATATTCAGTCGCCATTTTATGAAGCATCTTATATACGTTTCTTCATCTACATATATTTTAACATTTTTCATTCAGAAATTTGTTTTAATTTTTCTCTTATATTTCAGACACAAAATTAGACGGTACCCAAAAATTGTTGTAAGGAGAAATAAGAAAAACTTAATTACAAATCAAGATTTGATCTACTGATTTGATTCGATTACTGGTAAATAAAATGGTATCCTTACAAGATATTATTTATAAGAGTTATTACTATATAAATATGTAAAGTACATGTAATTTCATTTTCAGAAACTGTTTCCTAGATAAAACTAAAGCTAAAGTTCAAGCTCAGTGTATATTCAAGTATATAGAATAGTAAGTGTATGATTATTTAATGTTTAACAATGTAGACTAATATTATATCAACAATTGATCAAAAATAATGCTGTAAATAAATTAAATTTAATAAAATATTAATAAAAACTCAACAATAACTCAAAAAATCTTACATAAAGTTATTGTTTTTTTTCATTATAAATTTGTTTTCTAATAAAAATCGATTTTATTTTTTAAAATAAATACTCTGCTTAAACTTCTTGCTTAATTTTATTGTAATATCCCTGACCAATCACTGCAGGGCATAAGTTATAATTTATAACTCCGGTCATAAATCATAAACCGACTCCGCTTTTAATTCAGCAGTGAACCGTCGTTACAATGTCTGTAGCTCATAAATAGGGCCTTTCCTATGAACGACTGAATAGAAAACAAACACGTTCCAGGTAGAAATTAGGTAGAATTTACTCCAAAATGTTTACTGGGTATCCTAAAGACATAAATGAATTGATGTAATTGGTAGGTTTACATTGAAATGAGTGAAAATTAATTTTATCAAGCATTTATCTTATCGAATAATTATTAAAAAATAATGTACTTCTAAGGATGAAATTTAGTATGTAGCTTGCAAATAATTGTTAAGAAATAAGTACGCAGAGGGTAAAAGCCCAGGATTTTTTAATGATTGCGCTTAAGCGGGGGCGGTTGGAAAGTGCCCAATTGAGCGATGATGCTCAGGTGGGCTGTAGTGTTGCAAGTGGGCGCATTGTGGCAGAGGTGCAGAGGAATAAAATTGAAAGTGCGAGAACGATACAGAGCATGGAGCCAAGATGTGATAATTGGCGTTTAGGGGCGGGGCACATTATTGAACAATGTCCACTGTTCAATAATGTGCTTCATTAGGGTAAATAATAATTTTACGCAAGGAGATTGAAGCGAAGGATTTTTTAATTATAGCGCTTAAGCGGGGGCGCTGTGAAAGTACTCTAAGGACCGACGATGCTCAGGGAAGAAGCGATACAGAGTGCTAAAGGCGCTCTATGCCAGAGGTTTGGAGGAATCAAATTAAAAGTTCGGAAACGAGAGCATGGAGCCAAGGGGTGATGAATGGGGCTTATGAACGGGGCACTGGAGACTGGTCAATACAGTGCTTTATTACTGTAAATGGAAAATTAGAACAAAATAAGGAATCATAAATTTTCAAAATGATATATTTTAACGAAAATTACTTAAAAATATTATTTTGAATTATTTTCAATTTAGCAAAAAACTTTTATTTATTCACAATTATTATATACACGTTGTTTTGCGACAGGACGAAGCGCTATATTTATATATATATATATATATATAAATATATATATATATATTATATATATATATATATATATATATATATATATATATATATATATGTATATATATACAGGGTGTCCGTAAATTCAACGATTAGCCGACACCAGAAGGTGGCCCTGCTCATGACTACACAAGAAAAGAAGAAAAAAAAAATTATCTCGTTTTGTTTAGGAATTAGAAAAAAAAATTTTTTTTTCGAAAATTGAAACACCTTAAGATGTTTTTAACTACCATGACCACAATTTTTCAAATATTTTTGTATCGGCAACCTAAATAGCACTGCTATCCGTTTCAACCATTAAAACTCCCAGAATGCTAGTAGTTTTTACACAAAATTCAATCAAAATTATTTTTTTCCCTAAAATTTTTAAAGATTTTTACTTTCAATCAACTTTAACTCATCGTGGTGTAAAAAAAAGTATAAACACTACTATGGCAAGTTTTTTTTTTAAATTGGCGCAACTCTTCAGGATTCCAAAATGGTATAATACCCTAGGAAAACTAGCAATAAAAAAAAATTATGCATAATATTTCTAAACAAGAACCAAATACCGGATATATATATATTTATATATATATATATCCGGTAACAAAATCGTATATGGTATCTTCTAAACGGCGCCTACAAAGTTTTTTAAATTTTGATAATATGTAAAGGACGAATTTCTAGGATTTTCTACGTCCCTGAATTTCCGTGGAAAAACTTATTCTGGAAAAACTGGAAAATTCGAAAAAAATATTTTAGCAAATATCTGACGAACTAGAAAAGATAGAAAACTGAAATTTAGTATATGTATTGAGATCAGAATTGTGCACATTTGCCAATAGTTAAAAATCTCAAGTTTGAGTTCAGTAGCGGCGCAAATTTCTAGGGGCAATGTTAGAATAGAGTTAGGACGCTTACATTTATTATGTAGGCTCGCTGTAGACAGTATTTAATAAAAAAAATAAACAGCCCTAAATTTATAGTGGCGGCGGGAGTTGAGACAGTGAAACTCAGAAATATTGAAAAAATAATATTAAAACTAAGGGTATGTATTGAGACACTAATTGTGCACGTTTGCAAATAATTGGATTATCAAAATTTGAGTTAGGTAGCGGCGTGAATTTTTGGGGGCAATGTCGCAACAGAGCTAGAAAGTTGAAATTTGGAACGTAAGCCCTATATAGAGGGTCATTGAAGACAAACTATAGAAAACTGCAACTTTCCAGAGGCGGCGGGCGCTGGGGGCCAAAAACCAGAAATATGAAATATATAGAGATTAAAGGCTACAGTTTAGAATACATTTTCTTAGATACAAACAAAACAGATCCTTGCGCTAAAATTTGACAAAGTTGTTCAATAGCGGAGGTATGTTGGGGAACTAATGTTAAATACAAATACAAATATGTAATTTAGTATGCAGATATAGATTGACAATAACAATAAAAATATAAAGAAACTACATTTTCTTAAGTGTAACATTAAGGCAGAGGTGATAAACAGATGATAGAAACGATATAGAGCTACATATTTGTTGATATTCTTCATATAAAATACTAAATAGAAGCAGAATATGAAAGAAATTCAGAATTGAAAAAGTAATATTAAAACTTAGGGTATGTATTGACACACTAACTGTTCATGTTTGCTTATAATTGGAATACTAAAATTTGAATTCAGTAGCGGCGTGAACTTTTAGGGGCAATGTCGCAACAAAGGTAGAACGTTGAAATTTGGAACGTGCGCCCTATATAGAGGGTCATCAAAGATAAACTATAAAAAACTGCAACTTTCCAGAGGCAGCGGGCGCTGGGGGCCAAAATCCAGAAATATCAAATATATAGAGATGAAAGGCAATAGTTTAGAATATATATTGTTAGATACAAACAGAATAGATCCCCTGCCAAAATTTGATAAATTTGTTCAGTTGCGGAGGTATGTTGGGAGTACTAATGCTAAAATATAAATACAAAGTTGTAATTTAGTAAGCAGATGTAGATTGACAAATTTATAACGAAAATATAAAGAAACTACATATTCTTAAGTGTAACATTTGGACAGAAGTAATAAACTAAAGATAAAAACAATATAGAGGTACATATTTGTTGATATTTTGCATGTAGAATACTAAATAGAAGCACAATAGTTCTCAATATGTTCGATATTCAAATTACACACAGGAGAAAAATGGGTATGATATTTGGTGCGTTTGTAGGAAAAGTGCTACAAAATAGAACGGGATGAACTATGTATGTACATTTTTGCCATAATTGCGAAAAAGGATTAATCTCAATTGCGGCGCGCATTTGGGCAAGTGATAGCAAGAACAGCTTTGCAATAGAGCTCAATTTAGTATATAGAGAGTCTCTATAAACGGTCATATATAAAAGGTAGAACATATTTGGTACGAGCAAAATAAATTTCTATGACTAAAATGTGACAATTTGACTACGAGGGTAAATGGGTAAACTAATAATATATCGTAAATATAAATAGAATGTAGGTTGCCAGTGCAGCATTTTAAACAATAGGAACAAAAAAAGAGATAGTCAAGATGCACCTAGGAATGTAAGGCAATAAACACTAGGGGATTACTGGTTAAACCCAATACCAATAGCGAATAGGTTCGACGAACTCTCCGATGCTAATACATCAGAAAAAGTAAAAGTTGTAGAACACAAAGCACCACCACTGTTTATATATGGAGTCAACGATATCAAACTTCTCACAATCCTGCTAGATAAGCACGCCAAAAACGTTTACCAAATTAAGTTGATCGGAGGATCGCAAGTAAAGCTACAACTTCAGGATATTGAAACATACCAAAAAATAGTGAAACTATTAAAGGATAGGAACACCGAGTTCCACACATATCAACAAACAATGGACAAAAGCTACAAAAAGGTGGAAAGACACCTACATCACTCCACGGATAAATCTGACATGAGAAGGAATTAGAGAACTATGGGCACAAGGTTATTCGAGTTAGCAACAACAAACAAAGAACCACTATAATTCCTCTTGCATTGTTCTTTGTAGAATTAGAACAAAGGCCAAACAACAAAGACATCTTTGACCTGGAATTTCTACTAAATTGTAAAATTCAAATTGAACCACAAAAATTTAAAAGAGAGGTACCGCAATGTACAAAATGCCAAAGGTATGGTTACACTAAAACTTTCTGTTGCAGAAACGTAAGATGTGTTAAATGCGCAGGCGATCACCATACCAGCCAGTGTGACTGGAAGAACAAAGAAAACAAAAAAGTTAAATGTGTTCTGTACTGTAACAACCACACAGTTAATTACAAAGGATGCGATGTTTGTAGGCAAATCGTAGAGCGCAAATTTCCTCCACTTAGACCCAGATTCTCAGAAACTGTTGCTCCATTACCAACACGCCAAGTCCAGACAGGTACCTCCTTTGCACAACAACAATTGATAAAACCCACTCCCATTGCATTACCAGATGAACATACATGCAGTAGTGGGAGTTGGAAAATAAAGAAGAATAAGGATAGGATTAGAGGAAGGAGAAAAGTAGATAATTGCGACACCAGTGCCAAGATACTTTGGGAGGAAAAACCAACTTATTTCCACATCCTATCGGAACTAAGTTGTGGTGACTTCCAGCACATAGGTATGCCATGGAAATGCAGATCGTTAGCCAGTTGTTATAACTGTGGACAGCGGGGGCGACGTGAACGCCATCTGCACAGGTTCCTAGAACCTATCACGTAGCTCACCTATCATGAGCAACCGAAATAACGGTCCTGAGGGGACATCGCGGTTTTAATATTGTGAATACTCCCGAACGGTGGAGGGTATGTATGAAATGATGTGATATGATATGTCATGATATGAGGTTTATTACTTGATGGAATGACGTATGGGTGTGAAATGTCATGACTCATGACATATGTACTATGTTAGTATGAGATTGATGTAGGTGGATCATAAGGTGTAATGAGATATGTATCAATATGACCAATCTGTAGTGTCTCTAGGATGCGGGTTCTACATTATGATGTAACTGGATGTACACATCATTGTTGTCATCTTGGTGAGGCTCCCTCTCGCTTATCGCTTCCAAACGGTTTGTTTCTAGCCGTGCCATCAGTTCCTTTCGCCTTATAAATACTTCTTCGGCAAATTTGGCGAACTTGTTGTAGTTGTCCTGTGAAGATATCATCCGACATCTTTGACTAATGTCCATAATGTTTGCACTTATTTTAAATAATGTGCGTATGTCGCTATAGATTATAAATTTTTCTATCATATGGTCAACTGTTTCCAATTCTGTTCCTCCACATATGAGGCATTTATTGCCTAAATCTTCATAGTCCAGGGTGTACAATTTAGCGTTTATTGATCCATGCCCTGTTAGCCAAAATGTTGGATACATCCCAGGTTTTAGTTACTTTCTTTGTTGTACAAATTTTACATTACTTATAAATTTGTATAAGTCTCTTTCTTTTACACTGGTGTCCCACTTACTTTGCCAGGCTATGTGTAGTGCTTCACGTTTATTCTCCGCTTTTCTGTGACGCTCTAAATCTTCGCCCTTTTTAATAGATGCGTCTATTTTGATGTGCTCGTGTTCTGCAGGTAAGTTCTCCTTTGCACAGGTGAATAGTAACCAAACACTGAAAACCCAGTCTGAACAAGTGCAACAAAATCATAGTGAATGGAACGTGCAGTCAAATAACATCGCCGAACTGAAAGTTATGATGAAAAGTCTGGTGGAACAAATGAGTGCAATGCTCAATCTCATCACAACCTAAGTCTCAAGTTTTCCAATCTCTTCACGTGCTTAATAATCGCACTCTGGAATGCCAATGGTCTTGCGAAACACAGCCAAGAAGTAAATTCCTTGCTGACCTTCCTACCATGCGTGAAACAACAGTAGCAACCTACGCTGATGATACCACAATTCTGGCACTTTATGAAGACTCCGTCATTGCTTCTGCAAAACTGCAGAAACATCTACTGCAGATTCAGAATTAGTTAAAAGATTGGAGGATAAAAGTTAACGAAACTAAATCAGTTCACAAAACTTTCACACTAAGGAAGAATTCCTGCCCCCGTATCACACTAAATAATTAACAACTTCCACAGGCAGAAAAACAGACAGTAAAATACTTAGGTATCCACTTGGACTAACGCCTAACATGGAAAACGAATATCTGGAAGAAACGGTTGCAGTGAGAAGATAAAAGGAGAGATATGTACTGGCTTCTGGGCTGGAAGTCTCAGTTATAACCAGCAATAAACAACTGTTATACAAGGTCATACTGAAGCCAATATGACATATGGTATAGAGGTATGGAGCAGTGCCAGCAATTCTAATATAGAAATCCTACAAAGGTTTCAATATAAGCTGCTAAAGCAAATCCTTAACGTGCCGCGATTAGTTTCAAGCTGGTTAACACTTTAAGATCTTGGAGTTCCATACATAAGAAGTGAAATTAAGGATATCAGCAAGAAGTACGTTCAAAGATTAGAAGTTCATCCAAATAAATCAGCTGTACAACTTTTCCAGCATAAACCGGTTAGACGACTGAAACGTAAAAACCTAATGGGCCTACCAATTATGGTGTAGAATTGGATCCATATGTACTTAATATTAATGTAATAGGATAAGTCAAAGGGTGAGTCATCGATGGATGGCAAGCTCGCATGTCATATTTATATATATTCTCAAAATTTGATTAATTTTCTTCGAGGACAGATTGTAAATTTTTTATTTTGTATTAAAAAAAAAAAAAAAAAAGTTTCTCTTAATTATATTTTGACAGTTTTAAAGTAATTGTAAAGTGCGTTATTTATTGGTAAGTACATTTTTGATATTAATTTATATATTTAAGCTAAATGTAATTTAGTTATAACAGTTTTTAAATCTCTACAGATACCCATTGCAGTTTTAGTCAGCTGTTTTATTAGAATAATTACGTACACTACCCTTTTGATTGATATAGCTTTGTAAGTTAATTTTTTATTGAATGAATTAAAACAACTTAATTTAGTTGTAACTTTTTATATTAATAATAATAATAATATAAGTTGTAGTATGTCTTTAGATAACAACAACTTTCTTTGTTGTATATACCTGTATTCAGATGACACTTATAAGTACACCTGTCCGAATATAGCAGAATCTGGATTACAGGTTAGTTTTTTTATTATTTTTTTTACCAATTAAAAAATTTTGTTATTTATAGTTATGCCTTTATCATAGAAAGAGCCAGGCAATTGAATGTAGTGAATATTATCTTGTTAATAATTTTAATAGATTAAAAATATTAGGTTTATCAATTAGTAAAGTAGCAAAATTAGAGTTAAATTTAAGAAAAACATATCAACTAAAATATAATATAATATCAGACGCACAACATGAAAATTTTAAAGATATATTAAGAGCATTAGCAGCAAGATATTTTGATTATGTATATAGTGCAAATATATTACAAAATTTACGCTATTTGCAATTACATTTTATTAATAAAGTTATAGATTTGAATTTGGTTAAAAACGAATATTGGCTTGATCTTTTAATCATACTTTTTATTCAAAATTAGAAAAATTAAAAACAATTGAAGTAAAAGTCAAACTTATTATATTTGAGTATTTTAAATATGAAAATGAAATAAGTTTTTCTATTTCTTTGAATTCATTAAAGAAAGAGGAATAAGAAAATTGGAATTGATTTTTAAATTAGCGTTATATGTTACATGCATTTGATATTACATATAATTTTTTGCTTTAAAGTTTGAATCAATATTACATTTTAGTTTTAAAAAGTATATTATCTTAATATATATATAAATTACGTGTCACGTTGTTTGTCCGCGATGGACTCCTAAACTACTTAACGGATTTTAATCAAATTTGTACACCGTGTGCAGTTTGATCCAACTGGAAAGATAGGATAGCTTACATCTCAATTTATGATTGCAATATTATCTTATTGCAAATTATTTGTCTAATTATCTGTTAGCTCCAAACAATTTTAAAAGATGGCGACATCTGTTGACTAGATTGAGTAAATATTCAATAGATGGCGCTATGTAATGTAATATGACAAAAACGTTAGGCACAGCAACGCGTGGCCGGGACAGCTAGTAATGTATATAAAAAGTTTTAGCCCCTCTTTAGCTTATTTTTTGAGTTGAATGAAGGAGATAATATTTTAATTTTACCTTAGTTAGTGAATATTAATATAAATTGTCGACCATTTATTGGATGTTCGGAATTAAAAATAACAGTATTAATTGATAATATTGATGTAGTTTATTTACATGTGTTACATATAGCAAATGAATTTAATTTATATATAGATTTGAAATTAAATTTTGGGTTAGAGTGTTATTTAATGTTAAATTTTATTATGTTTGATGAGTTTTAATTTTATAATGAATATGTTACACACAAAAATACTTTTTATTGAGATTTTAAGAACGGTTTATTGTTTATGTTAGGATCATCAGATCTGGGTTATGGAAGTATGGATTCTTTAGAATGAATAATGACAGATGCAGAATTAGAAGTTAGTGATAATGAGTAAGTCTGAAAATTTTAATAATTTTGGAGAGGTAAATAAAGTAATAGGGGACGGGATTAGAGTATATAAGCTGTAGATATTTTATATTTTCTTCAGGTATAAATAAATATTTTAACAAGTTTAACTAAACATTTTATGATAATGGCTTATCGTTACAAACCTTATCTAAAATTAAATTACAATAAAAAGTTAAGTGTTGGCAGTAATGATTCAGATTTTAAAATAATTTATGATGATTCTGTATATTTATTAAAATCATATTTAAATAAGAGTAAATCGAAACAAGTGATAATTGGAATTAAAGTAGAAAAGGTTAATGGAAATGGTGTTAATATATCTGAGCAACATTGAAATATTCTTTTAAATAACAAAAATATTATTTCCAAATATTTGGAAGGCTGTGAATGTTTAGAATAGCCTCACATAACCTTATCAAATTACACAATATATTTTCAAACCTTTTATGAAAAGCCAACTATGGTTCTTGAAGAAAATATACAATGTCAACAGCAAGATTTGAATAATCAAAATAATCATCTTCTGTTTATTTGCAGAAAGAGTCTTGGGACAAGTTGCTTAATGTATCTAATTGTATAACAGTGACATTAAAAAATTATAATTTGTGTTCTAAGTTAGTGGATAAATCTATATATCAAGTTCAAAATAATTTGTTTACTGATTTATAGGATTTTCAAAGTTTAAATTATAAAAATCACAATATTATTATTTATTGTTTATTGTTCGTCTTTCGGCTTTACAATCTACATTCTTAATACATACTTTAAATTACAATTAAATTTACATTATTCTCCACCAGCTTATTTATTCTCTTGTTTTTTCTTTTCTTCTTACTATTTCCGCCATCCACCTCTTTCCTTCACTGCCTTTCTTTTAATAGCTGGCCGATATTCCTTTCGCTCGCTACTTTTTCCTTACACTTAAACTTAATGTGCTCCAGTGTTTCGTCCTTCGCTCCGCACATTCTACACTTTCTTTCCTCATTTTTTTCCCAGTATCTGTTTCCTTTTTCCTCATTTCCCAATCTAAACCTTGCTGTTCTTCTTATGTGTTCACAATATTATATTAAAATCACAATATTAATTTTTATGAGTGTTTTATTAAAAATAATATAAATAACAATATTGATTTAATTAATAATTTAAGTCATATATCATCAAAAAAAAATTTGGAACTGGGAACAAGAAATAGAATCTTGGTGCATAGACTTTTTCAAAAATAAATTATACAATAAGGCTCAAGAATATATAAATAACTTTTTAAAAAATGGAATCGATTTTTAATTTGGAAGACGATAGAGAGCTATTAAATTAAGATATTGATCCTTTGCTTTTTAATGAAGATTTTTCATTAACTGAATCAATAAATTCAGATATTAAAATACAGAATATGTCTGAAACTACAACTTCCTTAGCCAATGAGAAGGATTTTAATGATTTTGAGCATATTGATACAAATTTGACTCGTACTAAATTGATTGCAGTTTCATTTTTATTTAATGAAACACCTATATTATTAAAAATAGATATGTATTTAATCAAAATAGGTTTAAATTGTACTTATCAGTTTGAACCAGAAATTTATATTTATAATAAATATAATTTTGGACTAAAGTTAAATTTATGTGATTATTTTGAGCTTGTAGAGCATATAAAGCAATTTAATAATATGTTTAATGGTCAATTGTTAATACCATCGAATATATTAATAGGAACAAACTATAAAATAAATATATTTAATCCAAATAGTATTGCAATTATTTCAAATTGTAAAACTTATATATCAGTTATTTCAAATATTTTTGATTTAATACATTTCTTTTCCTTAAATGATTATATTAATATTATTGTTATACATTTTTATAATATGCAAATTGACTTGTCTATATATATATATATATATATATATATATATATATATATATATATAAATTTAAAATGTATATAATTCTTTTATTTATTTATTTATTAAGGTATAACTACATCCATTAGAATCATAATATAAATTATAATTACAATCATAACAGTTTCTTATTTGACATGGAGGACCATCTCTTTGTATGTTTCCTTTGTTATGATGTTTGTAACATAATCTACGTCCTTGTATATTGTGATTTTCTTTTTAATACATTGGAAGCCAGTACCAGTTTGGTTCAATATCGGTAGAAAACATATAATGCAAAAAAAAAACTCTGTTGGTAGATAATGTTATTCTTCATCAGTAAGATGTTCTAGTAAACACTCATTATCTTTATATATTTTTAAAATAGCTCCAACTTTTCTTTTCAAATCGTTTTCGAAACTTGTTTATGATCATTTAAAAATTTATAATCCATTATTTGATTTGAGATAGTTACTTTTTAATGATTTTTAAGGTACTAATCAGTACTTATAACGGGAATGTAATTTTATTAACAATTCCACTCAGGCCCGGTTTTATGGTTCGTCTTACTACCGAACTAATTAGCTAACCGTCGAATTAAACGAAAAATGGGTTTTATCATCAAGGATTAACGCTAACTCAGAACTAAAATCGCGAAGTAACAAATCCCGTCTTAAATCATGGTTTAAGTATGATAATCCGCAATAATTGTGCAACAGAGATAAAATATCATGCTATCTCAGCCAGTTTAGCTCTCATTATTATAATATTTTAGTTGTTAATTATACAGTATTATTCAGGTTATAATATTAATAAATTAAATTGCTTATTATGAATTTTGTGAGTGACCATAATCAAATATCAATAACAGATGATGAGGAAGATGAGCTATTAAACAAATATAATACTAAGTTGAGAAATAAGAAAGTAAATAACAGAAGACCAAATTATTTGAATGACTTAAATGACATTCTCTTCCAAAAGGCAATTGTATTGAAGATTTCAGCATAACCGCATGTATTTGGGCTTGGCAATCCTCAATAGTAAAATTCTCTCTTGTCAGACATTTTTAAAACAATAATTAAACTAAATCTGGCATTATCTTGGGTTTACTAATGTAAACAAATATTCGAATTTCATAAACTTTAAAATCTACGTACCACTTGCCGTAGAATGGATGGTTTACGTTACGGTTTATTTATTTGTTTTAGTATTAACTAACACGGAATTAAATTTGAATGATAAAACCCGATACAAAAATAAGTACTGAACTAAACTAACTCCGGGTTTCAAAATCCCCGAAGTAAATAGAAAACCATAAAACCGGCCCTTAATGGTTTATACTCACAAATTTTATCATGAATAATTAGAGCAAAGGCGCAAACCAAACCAACAATCAATTCTGATATTTCTAATTCAAGCCTAATATCCACTGGGGCAGATTTTAAAAATTCGTTTTGTTTGGAACAATCTATTACTATTTAGGGCGCTTTTTCTTTAAAACCTATTAAATTCAAAACAGGTTTTGGATTGTTATCATAGTATCATTTTTGAAAATTTGCATACATTTCATAGGCTACCGAATATTTATTATTATTATAATCTAAGTTTAGATTATCAAATGGATACATTTCAGAATTTAAGTATAATTTTACGTTTCTCAAATAACATGTATAAAATTTACTCATTTCCTTCGTCATATCATTTTTTGATTCCCGTTGTAGTCCTAATATAACGAAACGTGGTTTTTCAAGTTAAGTTGTTTAGATGGAAGCTATAACACACGTTACTAAAGTGTGCTGCACATAATGCGCCTCCACTGCATTGTCTGCTCCTCAAGCTACTCCTGCCATGGGCGAAGAACAGGATCTGAATCAAGCAAAACGAAACAGAATCTGTGGTAATTCAAGAAGAAGAGGACTTCAATGGCCTTACAACAGGGGAATAAATTCTACTGCGAGTGGCGCAACTTCCCTCAACACTAACTAAGAATAAAAGGGAATGGGTCCAAGCAGGTGAAGACCGAAAAAGCTACCTAGCGGGTCCAAGCAGGTGAAGACCAAAAAAGCTACCTAGCGGCTCTAAACAGGTGAAGACCGAAAAAACTCCCTAGCGGGTTTAATCAGATGAAGACTAAAAAAGCTCCCTCGTGGATTTAATTAGCTAAACACTAATGAACATATGCAACTCTACAGAAGATACGGCAGAAGTTGTACTGACCCCAGTGTAAAAGAAAATATCAGTGGAACGATGGTGTTGAAATTAAGACACTTGTACGGCCAGTAAAGGACCCCGACAGAGAAATCGAGGACCTATGCATACCTACACCGTGGGAGCACCGATTAAAAGAGTTGGAATGGACATTTTAGAACCACTGCCACAGAGCCGAACCGGCAATAAATACGTGTTGATCGTGGTGGATTACTTTACCAAATGGCCTGAAATACTTTCTATTCCGAATCAATTGATTAGTTAATCCTTTTGATTATTTTAATTGTGGTTATTCATTATATTATAAGTTACAACGTGACAAAATAATAAAAAATAATTACTCGTCGCCTAGTAATATATATATATATATATACCCATTTTATATTTTGTATTTAAATACCTTCTAAGAGTATAGAATTTTATATTTTATTTATTAACTTTTATAAACCTATTTCCTATTTGGAAAATGCAAAATTCTTTTTTTATTTTTCTTACTTCATAGTGTTATTCCGGAAACATTACAAGTATTATAAATTTAAACTTAATACTCCACCAATACTAGCACTATCTATGATCCAAAATTATCTACATAATTGTCGTGATAATTCTAATTGAGAATGATACAACCTGTTCTATCCATATCCTCTCCATTAGCTGCACCTTAAGACATAAGATAAGACAATTGGGTTGAGAACTTATTGTTAAGAAACGTCTAATGACGCTTAATTAATTAATCATGTAAGAAGCTTATTGCCAACTTAGGCAGATTAGGGTTTTTAGACCTAGTCAGCCTAAGTCACGTACTTAGGGTCTTATTCTGTCAAAATCGACCTTATTGTTTCAGCGTTGGAAATATTTAATTTTTTCATCGATAGAATAAGGTCGCTGTATTTAAAATATCTAAAGTGGTATTCTGTATTCTAGATTTTCCACCGCCCTTATAATCTACAGCGGTAAAAGAGCATAAACTGGTACTGATGATATTTGAACAATCACGACGAAGTATTAAATAAAAAAAAAAAATATAAAATATTTTAAATGATAGTTGTTTATATAATTCCTTCATGTTAAAATCTATTTAAAAAAAAGTCAATATGGCATCTACGAAAAGGAAAACGGGAAAATCACTGGGGAAATAATTATTATAAATAGAATTTCAAATGGCCATGAACAATTTATGTAAAAAAAGCATTCACCTGAAGCAATAATTGACAAACAACATAACCTCACTTTCTGATATATTTATATATTCATATGTATACATATTATTATATCTACGGATAGATTGTAATATTGAAATGGGATGTCAATAAAAAAATTAAAAATATATGTATACTTATAAATACTCACTTTATTTTTTATTATTTCGTAGAATCCTCCAACTACAGCAAATTATTGTTAAAATTGTTTGACAGTTCTCAAAAATACAGTGATGAAAAATTTTAAAGTCACCGCTGAAGGCGACCTTATAATTTGGTCGATTTTTTTCCAGCGACAAAAATAAAACCAAAGGAAATTTCTTACAGAATACCAAATAAAAAATAATTCTTTTGTAACGTCATTTTACAGCGATGAAATTTAAGCGAAGATTGTGGTCTAGATGAAGAGAGGGGGAGTTTTAGTTGGTAGGCGCTCTTCCAGCGAGAATGAATCCAACACGTCCCGACGGGCTGTCAGGCGACAGTCTTGTAGAAGATTTCTCCTCCTCACCACAAAAAAAAAAAAAAAAAAAAAAAAAAAAAAAAAAAAAAAAAAATATATATATATATATATATATATATATATTCATATCGTCGTCGACACGGCAACACCGCCTAACTGACCTATATGACTAAAACATATGACTAATGAATGAAGACGTTAGTATTATGTACCTGATAACCAAAATAGATCTTTTAAAACCCTAAATCTGAAATAAGTAGCAATTTTCTAGCAGAACTGATATGTATTGAAATCTTATACTTAATGATGTGTATTGAGATTTTATAATGTTTTAAAATTAATACATTACATTCTGTCTGTCATTACAATACTGTACATTACAAAATATACAGTGCAGTGTCGTTGTACGACAGATATATAGTTAATTTAAAAAAAATTTAATTGTATTAATACTCATTATTAAAATTTATATTTATAATATATTCTCATTAATTAAAGATATCTTTTTCACACCTCATCTCACTTAAATTATTCTGACTTAAATTTTTTTTGATATATGAATTCATATTTAAGTATAGTTCCGAATAAAATTTTAATATTTATTTTAGGAGACTTTCAAAAATTAATATTTATAAAGGACTTTAAATTTTTAATTTCATTAATACGTACATAAAAATATTATTACTTATGAGCGAAGAGAGAGATAGATAGATTACATATATCTATCTCTCGCTTACTTATTGTTTTATATTCGTCCCTCATCAATAAAATCCATATTGTATACCCATAGCAGGTATCGAAACATTCCCTTTGACCATCTTAAGTTTAAAAAATATTTACAAAGTTTGAATTACATAAAACGATAGGATCATAATTTTGTTTACGACGAAGGCAGGGTCATATAATAATGTTTATGATGAGAAGAGGTTTTCTTTACTTTATTTAGTATAAAAAGAGGAGTATAGATCCCTTTTAGGGTTAGGACAGGTCTAAAATTTAGACTCGGGAAATGTGACCTATATATACATTGTTACAATTTTTCTGGGCGGCGTGTGTGCGTAGCAACTATTCTCATCAGTCTCTAACACAAAATAATACAATCTTGTAACAACGCGAAAGGGAGATGAAGGGTGTCTCGGCTCGGGAACCGTCAATGATGCCAAACATACAAATTTATAAGTGCGAGTGAGGAATAAGGAGAGAGAGCGTTAATCTCGAACCTTCTATATATGTGCCTTATCACACCTGCGACTTGTGTTCTTTTTAATTACCGAGCGGAGTAATTTTTTTCACTATTTTGTCGGTTTGTAACTTTTAAAATAACGAATAGCCACAATTAAAATTATAAGAAGGATATATACTATTTACAGACTTTATTTATTAACACAAAACAATTACAACTATGTACAACTATTTACAATTTTATTTCAATTGTTCACAATTCGTTGCTGACTCACTGACTGACTCAGACTTCTTTTATACCATCGGTTATTTCCAGAAATAACTCGCCAGTACGTCAATAACAGATATGCGCGATATGCATTTGTTTACGAATTTTTTATTGTATTATATTGAAAGATAAAGGCGTAATAAAGTTATGACGCATCAAGTAAGTAACTTTGTTTTATCGCACTGCCAAAATATTTGTACAGAGGTGTACAATTTTTTGCTAATTTCTGGTAATTCCGGATAATATTTCACAACTATATTTACTGTATACTCAGACGCCTGCAAATTCGTAACAATAAAATATTATTTTTTTTATATTTATTTACTTATTTACCTTGACTTTCTTTCGTCATAGCCACCATCAAACATTTTTTATACATCTTTTATAATTTATAATTTAATTTTACAAATTTCTAAATATTTCAATATTTTACTAGTTCATTTTGAATTACTTAACAAATATTTGGTATTACTGTCTTTCTTTAGTATTACTTCTTTAATTTTGTTATTGAAGATATCAATTTCTACAAAAATTTATTTAGAAATAAACGCTATTTAGTAATTATAATTTTATATGTTACTCTAGTATGTATGCTCCTGTATTATATTATATTTATAATTTCGTTATTTTTTTCTTCCTCTTTCTATATTTTCAATTTATTCCTGTCATCATTTTTATATTCACTAAAATTTTAGGATACCAATAATTCAGGGTTGTATTGAATTTTTGTACTTTTATGGACCTCTGCGAATTATTTTCTGTTTCTTTAATATTTTTCTGTTTTTTTTAATATTTTTCGTTTTGCAGTTTCTATCTAAATATGTTCTTTCCTTAATGGGTGCTGGTTCATATGTTGGCATACTGTTTTCACAACTTGTTAAATTTTAAGAAAAGTCCTTTTTATGATTAGATAATATATTATTAGATATTATATAATATATTAATCTATTTTTTGTAGTTACAGCATATGAATTTTTGTCTTTCCAAATTTCTGTTTCCCATTAAATTTTTTATTTCTTGTTGCCTTTTTCTTTCTTTAAAATTTTTATCAGTCGCATCTTGTTCTTCATCACAATTTACACATTTTATAATATTATTTTTACAAAACTTTAGCGTATGTTCATTTGAACTACATTTGCTACATCTACTTTTTCCTGTACGTTGATTGGCCGTATGGTTATATCTAAAACATTTATAACATTGTTTAGAAGTTTTAATAAATAGTTCACAGGGTAATTTAGCATTCCAAATATAAATATATTGAGGTAGATTTTGACCTTTAAAGAAAATGATTATATTTCTAGAGTCCTCATATTTAATTTCATCTTCAAATTTTACTCTCCTTTTTAATCTCCTTATGACGTGGATTTTATACGGGTAACTATATATGTTTTCTTTTAATTCTTCCTCCGAAAATTCAATATCTACATTTTTAGGAATTCCGATTCTTGTAGTCCAAAACATTGGTATAAACTAATCAACTCCTGATGTTTTCTTGTTATTCAATTTCACTAGCATATTAGCTGATGTAGCATTTTTACATTCAGCCAATATTCTATTTTTCCCTATTTTCTTTATTTCTGTAATACCTTTTCCAAATTCTGAATGATATAACATTTTTGCTGTTTTTAGTGTACTGATCTCGCATTTTTCATTTAGTATATCTTCTTTTTGAATGATAATTTTATAAGAAGATAAAGTTAAATTATCTTCATTGTATAAATTTATATTGGGGTATATATATAGAATAGATAGCAAGAATAGATAGAATAGAAAGCAAAAAATTTTTCACTTATCTACACTTAAGTAATTAAACCTAAATCTAAATTTTACAATAATATATTAACTATATAAAATTTTGTCTGTCTTTTTTCGATTTTTATGTAGGTATTGGTATAAGTTTTATGTATGACCTTTATTAATTTCATGTATTGAATTTGATATCTTTTCAATAATTTTAAAAAGACCAACCTTCAACTCATTTAATTTATTTCTATTTAGTTTGTTAAAAATTCTGTACATATACCATATCCCCTGTATTAAAATTAAATTCAGTTCAATTTTTATCAAATATTTGTTTATTAATGTAATGTGATTTAATTGAAATTTTAAATGCTATTTTCTATCTCTACTTTATTTAACTACATTTATTCTATTTTATTTCTGTTTAGTTCATTTAGCAAAAAGAAAACCACTATTCCATCCAAGAAATCCATGCAATTTTATTACTTTTTTTGTTTATCTTACAACTTATTTTGTTTACTAGCGTTTGATTAAGTCTTTCATTTAAGCCGTTGGAGAACGGAAAATTTTCTGTAGTAAAAACAATTGGTATATAGTTTTCATTCAAAAATGTTTTGAATTCTTTTAAGTTGATTCTCTTATATTGATCGGTGAGAAGCATTTCAATTGTATCAGAATCTGCTACATTATTGATCAGTTTTGTAAAATCATTAGCCCTCTGTATTTAAGAGGTAAAGTGGCTCACTAGAAGGTGTAAAAATCCTTCCGTCGATAGTGAGCCTCAAAACCCTCTACTTGTGTCTATCGAGACCATTTCAAAAGGTTTTTTTTTTTTAATATATATTTTTAGTCCATCAACTTTTAAAAGTTATTAGCAATTATAAAAGTTAAAAAGAAATTAAATTTGTTCTGTTTATAAACTCAATTAGGTTTTCAGATTTTCTCTGCAATTATATAACAACCTATACTTTTGAGGCCTATTACATCTTCTCTGAGCGACGGGTATTTTGAGCATTGGAAAATGACATGCTTTTCCGTTAGTGGGTTGTTGCATTATTCACATATTAATTAGGGTTCTCTTGTGAATAAATAGGTATTAGTATAATTTGTATTACCTATCATGAGTCTACATATTACTACTTCCAGCATTCTATTAATTCCGTCCGGTAATTCTTGATTGCAAATTATTGGTATTTTTGATTTTGTTCTTTAGGTCCGAACATGTTGTTGTTGTTCCTTCTGGAATGCGCTCTGAATGGATTGCTTTTTTAGCATATTAATCAATTTGTTCGTTTCGTGTGTTACCGGTGTGAGAGGGAATTCATAAAAATTAAGTTTCTATTTAAAACAAAAATAGGTGTATAGTTTGTAGTTTTATGATCCATAGTGCGATGCTATTGAAGATTGTTGAAATTGTCCTTATATAAAATAAAGAATGCTTATTTTTAAGATTTTTAAATCTGATTAGAACCTGTTTTTCAGTTTAAAGTGAGACATATTGTGAAGTTATTGTAATTCTAAAATTTATGTTAGTAGGATTCGATATAATAGTCCAAGATCGCAGAGCGATCTGACATAACTTATTTTCAAAAGCATAGAACTTTCGGTTCTAAGTAGTCTCTACATGTACTTTTAATACCTGCGTATTTGTGGAGTTCGCTCGGTGACACCTGGGCAGGTACCAGGTAAGAAAGGTAACTAAAAATCAGAGTTACTTTACTTAAATTTGTATGACTGATTTTTAAATATATATTTTGTAGAATGTTATTCTGAAGTAAAATTAAAAGTGTCAGACGCTTTCCATGGGCCAGAACTTTTGTCAATGTCAATGTCAAAAAATAAATTAACTTTACTTATTTTAAATGTCTGATTTTTAAATATGTAATTAAGATAACTATTACAAAGTTAAATTTAATCAGTCAGACAAATTGTAATGACCAAACATCCCCTAAAAAATTAAATTATGCAATCATGAGTATGAGCGCGAGAGCACTATGCATGAGCATCAGAGCGAGTGAGACATCCATATTGACTCGGTTCCCCTTCTTAAACTCACAAACTGTTTCAGTCTATTGTGGATGCGTATATACTATTGCGCACACCGTATTAGTACACAGCCACACCCATAGTATACAGTGTAGTTGTGTTTATGAGACCACATTTATTTTTTACAGAGCTTTAAAGCGTCTGACACTTTTAATTTTACTTCAGAATGACATTCTACAAAATATATTTAAAAATCAGTCATACAAATTTAAGTAAAGTAACTCTGATTTTTAGTTACCTTTCTCACCTGGTACCTGCCCATGTGTCACCGAGCGAAGTCCACAAATACGCAGGTATTAAAAGTACATGTAGAGACTACTTAGAACCGAAAGTTCTATGCTTTTGAAAATAAGTTATGTCAGATCGCTCTTAGATCTAACTCTATAACTGATGTATAATAAATAAGAAATAGTTGGTCTCGTCTAAGTGAAGGCGGTGGTTCTGCACTTATGTCATATAAGCTCTTTAAGGGCGATGTTCTAAATGCACCACTGGCTAGTCTTAAACCTGTATTATAAATACGGTCGATGAGTTTAAGAATATTTTTATTTGCAGTTTAATAAATGATTCCACCGTAATCTTAGTTTGAAAAATATGCATTAGTGTTTTCTGATCACTTCTCTAATTAATGCATGATATAACTTTTATAACGTTTATGACAAAACTACATTTTCTATTAAATTTTTGATATGATCGATCCAGGATAATTTTTCATCAAAGAACATGACCAAATAAGAAATTTGTATATGTAAGTTGCTCGTTATATATTGTCAGTATTGGATGAGAAATAAGCTGCGATGATTTTTTAAAAAAGATGCATTTACTTTTGATGGTGGAAAATGTATATAATTATAGTTTGAGCAGTTTAGACTTTAATAAAAAAAACAATTTATTTTAGTTTTACTTAATAATATTTATTTGAGCTATTAATCACTGCGCGATGCAGCTTATGCCTAGCCTCAAAACATAGTGAGCCAATTACTATCTGCGCGATGCAGATTATACATGAAATGATTAGAATAAGATTAACATATTGTTTATATACTATTATATTATCTCTAAAGTGCATGGTCAGCAAAGATACTGAAGAGACATTGTTGGTTTGTGGTCGTGTGGAATGTGATTTGTAACACCTCCCGTCTAAGATAAAATCTTATGCTTCTAATGTAGCAAAAGGTTGTTGTAACTCTTCAATATTTTTGCTATTTATTTCTTGTGTATTTTGATTTTTTATTATTTTTATTTTTCTAAAATATTTAGTTAACTTATGTACTACAATAGTAATTATTAAGAATAATATAGGTAATAATGTATAATTAATTATGTGAACATGGTCTGAGATTCTTCTGTTATTGAAGTCTTTAGGTAGTAGGGCTAGGGTGGTCTGTAGCTTGTCTACGTTGCCCAGGTCCAGGTGTTTTAGGTTGGTCACGGTAGAGATGTTTAGGTGTTTGTTCTGAATCTCTGGTATTTTTGGCAGGGAAATAGTGTTCCAAGCTTTAACTTTCTCTTCTATTTCATTATACTGAAGAGTGTTATCTAAAACAGAAAATTGACAATCTCGTGCAAGGTGTATTATATATGTTTCTTGTAGACGTATGTCACGTTGGCTGCTGCATGTTAAGGTGCCACTGGTTTCTTCATTGGTTATTAACATCCAGGTGTTGAATTCCATGTTCTGGATCTTAATGCCGGTAAGAGGAATCACTAAGGGTTGACATTTGCTGGATGGCTGATTTTAAAATAGTTCTATATCGCACGTGGTTTCTTTGATGTTGAGTGGTTCGCTAAGCTTGCATAGGATTTGATTGTTATATATTTCTTTGCAGGGTGCATTAAAATCTACATGTTTATACTCATTCACAATGGTGTATTGGGTTCTGGGAATAATTATTTGGAATTTATTGTTAGAAGGTAAAGGGATTGGATATAGTTTATAATACGTAAATATATTAGGGTTTACTAGTTGTATCATTATTACAAAAACGATTAGGTTTTTATTGGTGTATGCTTTGACTTTGCTAATAGTTTCATATTGTTGAATGTTCTCTGATGTAATATCGTAAGGCAGTTTGATATGTTTGGTTGTATCAACATGTTCCTTTATTGCTTGTAATTCTGCTAATAGGTAATCAGTTTCTAGGATTGAACCACTAAGCGTGTTCAGTTTAGCGAATGTTATTTTAGTTTCAATGGTTCTTAGTAGGTGCAAAAGTAATTGCATTGATTGACTGACAAGTCCGATCGATTCTGTTATAAGGATGTTAAATACTTGGTGTTGGAGTTTATCGATATCGTTCATTAGGAATTTGGTACGTTTAAAATTATTTGTTTAGATATAGCTTTATTTAGAGTTTCTTGTTTATTATCAAGTGTCTCCAGAGCTAAGTTTATACGCTCGCCGTCGTTAGCGTATAGGTATCCACCGATTGCTTTCCAAACAGTATCTAAGCCATCTATGAAGCCTCTTTTTTATCTTCGAGTTGGGAGAATTTGTTTAAATTTTCTACTTATTTCCATATCCAGGATGTTCATTACAGCAGTGCTGTGCTCATAGGTTGTAAATTTCTTTTTTTCTAATTTTATTTTAATATCTTCTTTAGTCAGGTGTACGTGGTTATAATATTTTATTAAGGGGTCCAAATCTATTTTCTTGACTAAAGTCTAATATTCTTTGATGTTTTGGGCTGTTCCTAGTTGCACTGGATATAATCCTGGGTTATCAGTGATTTTAATAATTCGGCATTCATTAATATCGCTGGTGTTGATTGCAGTGATGATCCTGCAACAATCAGGATTTCTTAGTACTTGATCGTGTTTTAATATATTTATTTATAATTAATTAATAAATAAATAATTCATTTGTATTTCGGGATTTGAGTGCATGATGTATTTGTGCTTTGTAGGCCCGTATCGTTTAAATACTTCTAGGACCTCTTCTTTTGTTCTATTAAAAAGTCCTTGTGCTATAGGGGGCATTCGTATTATTAATTCGGTTGGTGAATTTTTAATTTTTTTTTAGAAATTCGAAAAGTTTGTCCTGGCAGTTTTGTTGATTGCAGAGTGGATTTATTGTGTGTCCAAATGTTCTGCCTCGCGTGAGTTTATATGGGCCCTCTACGAGGTTATTAGTTCTTTTAGCATTATTTATTATTTATTCGAAATTGGGTGTGTCTTTTGCTATTAACTTTGCGAATCTGTTGTAGTATCTTGGTTTTGCGTCTATGGGGTTGAATTTGTCGTGAACTAGGTGTAGAATATAATTTGTCTTAGATTTATCGGCAGGTAGTGTAGTGCGTTCGAATAGAACGTTAATTCTTTTCTCATTAAACTCGTTTGGAGTTGGGTTTTTCATTTTGGTTTTTTCAATGTTATCTACAGGTAGTGTAGTGCATTCGAATAGTACATTACTTCCATCTTCGTTAAGTTCGTTTAAAGTTGGGTTTTTAATTTTGGTTTTCACTAGGTTATCTACATGTGTTTCTCTTAATTTTTTATTCTTTAGATCTTCTATTTTAGCTATATAAGTATCAGACACTTCTAGTACTTTAAAGGGTCCGGTGTTCTTTATTCGGATTTTTCCCTGTTTTGGATATGTGTTGAGGTATACGATATTTCCTTGTTTTACGTTCGGGTCTTTAACAGTAGCATTTCTCTTATTTATGACCTGTTCTTTTCGATTTGCATTTATTTCTTTAATTTTTGAGTATAGGGTTGAGATTTTAGTTTTATGATTTTGGGTGTTTAAGTCCATGAGTGTTTTGTCATATTCCATAAGCAATACTGACTTGGTTTGTAAGTGTCCATTTATTATTTCAAAAGGTTTGTATGTTGTACTGCAATGTGGGGTTTCGTTATATCCTATAATAGCATATTTCATGATTATTTCAAGTGTAAGATCATGTTTATGTTTCACTATACGATATAGTTCTAGTATCGTGGAATGTGCTCGCTCTATTGGAAAATTATTTTCATGTCTGTATAGTGTTGTTAAATGAATTTCAATTTTATGTAATTCTAGTAATTCTTTGATGAGATTATTTGAGAATTCAGTTCCTCCATCCATCGTAATATGATTTAGTATGTCGTGGTGTAAGAAATACGTTATTAGTTTATCGGCAATTTCTGTGGATGACCTATTGGTGATTTTGTATGCCTGTGTGTATTTTGAAAATACATCTATTATAGTAAGGAATTGTGTATTGTCTATACCAAATGTATCTATATGTAATTTCTCAAAAGGTCTCTCAGGTGTTTCGGTATTATTTAGCGTTGCTCTAATTGGTTTTCTGTTAAATTTGCACTGTTTACATGTGCTGCAGTTATTGATAAAATTTTCAACATCCTTTCGTAGACTAGACCACGTATATCTTTCGCAAATTAATTTATATGTGGCATCTATTCCTCGGTGCTGAGGAATGATATCCCTCATGATATTGTTGAATTATGTATTTTTGATCGTCGGGATCCGTTTCAATGCTAACTCTCTTTTTACAACGTATTAGCTTGTATTTATCGAAGGCATTCATTTTTAGATCATTATAAATTTTGTATATATTATTATCACAATGTATATAATATGTTTTATTTGGATTTAGTTTGGTTAATGTGAATATTAGTAAGTCGTGTTTTTCTTGATTTCCTTGAATACTTAATTGAATTTGTTCTTTACCGTCGATTTTAGTGTTTTAACATTGCATTGGTGTTGGTTCAGAGATAATTATTATTTGGTTTCTTTTAGTTTCTAATGGGTCCTCGCTGATCGTAATGCCTAGTGTTGAATCTTCTTTTGAATGCATGGTGTTTGAATCTTCTGAGCTTTCCTCACTTGGTATATGGATTACAGGATGGTGCTCTGTTATTGAGTTAGGTCTTTTATTTGCTACTATTTCCGGTAAGAATTCTAAAGCTGGTGTGTTTACTTCACTTCTCTCCGTATCGTCAGGGTTATTGTACAGGCTAGAGCTATCGTTATCTAGCGCGTCAGCTGCCGTCATGAAGTCGTCTAGACCCGTATTTTCGATTTTTCCAAGTACTGATCTTCCGTATTAGCCTTTTAGTCCACACCGCTTTACCGGTCTCTTCCTCCCACTCGCATTGCCACTTTTTTAAAACTTCTTTCCTTACTTCCTGGTGTTTTTCTTCTTTTTCTATATAGACCCTTTTCCGCTCTTCCACCAGTAGTGCCAGAGGTACTATTCCGCTTATCACCTGGACAGCTTCCGCCGAGATTGTGCGATAAGCACTACTCACATGTTGCACACTCAATAACATATTTCTATATTTATTGAGCTTTACAGCTTCTTTCCATATCGGTGCAGCATACAGCATTATTGAGTGAACCACCGACGCTAACACTCTTCTCTTACTTGCCTTCGGTCCATTCAGATTTGGCATTAGTCTACTTAACGTCATAAGTTTTTCTTCGGATTTCTTGGCCGTTTGTATAACATGTTGCTTCATCTCTGCATTTCTTCCAATATAGAGCCCCAGGTACTTTAAGTGTTTTTTGGATTTAATTTTCATTGTGCCTACCTCCAAGGGTATTTCCTTCAGTTTTCTTCCACCATAAAGTACGATTGCCTTCGTTTTTTTAGGAGCGAGCTGTAGTTGCTTTCTCTCTAGCATCTGTTTAATCCTGTTAAGCGCCGTGTTAGCGTGTGCCTTTAGTGTTTCCTCAGTTTTAGCTTCAACAATAAGTGCTGTGTCATCCGCGAATCCAATGACTGATGCGCCTTCTGGTAGCTCAGTTTTTAGCACCTCGTCGTACAGAATGTTCCATAAGAGAGGCCCTAATACCGATCCTTGTGGTACTCCGCATGTTACACTTATTAAATTCCCCTCGACTTCTATCCAGCGGTCCTCTAGATAGCTGCTTATAATTCTCGTCAGGTACTCACTAAGTTCAAATTCTTTCAGCGCTTTCATGATTCTATCCCAAGGTGCTGAATTAAAGGCATTCTTGATGTCTAGCGTTACTAACACTCCATATTTCCTGTTCCGGTGCGCCTTGAGTTTTATATTCGCTACCGATCTCTTGATCTGGATCATAGCATCAATAGTTTACCTTTTCTTTCTGAAACCATATTGGTTTTTGGAGAGTTTTGGTTCAACTTCCCCTGTTAACCTGACTGCTACCAGCTGCTCGAGAACTTTTCCCATGACCTCCAGAAGACATATTGGTCTATATTTAGCTTCCAGGTCTCCTTCTTTTTTAGGCTTCTGAATTAGGACTAATTTGGCTAATTTCCACATTTTTGGAAATACTCTACTTTTTAGTTGGTTATTCATTATTTGAGAAACTCTCTCGGGAATTCCCTATTTGCCGCTTTGACGATTTCAGATGGAATTTGGTCCGGAGCTGGTGACTTTCCATTTTTTATTCTTTTTATCGCAGGAGTTCTGCTTCAGTAAAATAGGGTATACACCTTTTCTCTATGGCTATGTAGGGCCATTTGTGTGTCGCTCGTGTTGGAAACAGCTCCTCGACAGTTTTCATTAGCTTATCGCTACTTAACTTAATTCGAGGCATCATGTTGAGCTTTTTACACACAATTTTATATCCCATGCCCCAAATATCTTGGTCAACTTCTTCGCAGGTTTTTTTTCCAGGCATCTTGTTTTTCTCCAATTATTGCTTTACTGAGGAGTTTCCTTTTTCCATTGTAATTATTTCTGAGTCTTTCTCTACTTTCTTCTGTGACTTCTTTGCTCTTATTTCCTCGAGTTAACAATCTTCTTGACCTCAAACATTGCTTTCTGAACTGGGCGATGTTATCGTTCCACCAGTACACGGGTCTACGATTTCCTCCTGCAGCTCTTTTATTAAAAGTGGCTTTTAGTGCTAGGTTTATTGCCTTCATGCCTTCATTTATATCTAATTTCTGTATTTTGTACATTTCTTTTTCCAGATTTTCCACAAAGATCGGTATTCCTTCTTTATTTATTCTCCATCTTGCCTCGCTCATTTGTGTCGTTCTAGAGTTAGATGAAATAACATTAAAGTAGATATTTCTATGAAAGCTAAGGTTTTCTTTCTCCGCCACTTTCCATTCTGTTATTCGATTGGCTATTTCTTCAGACGTTAGTGTTATGTCGATATGGGATTCACTACCTCTTCTTACAAAGGTCGGCTCTTTGCCTCTGTTCTGCACAACTAGTGAAAGTTCTGCTATCCAGTCCACCAGTGCCTTTCCTTTCTTGTCTTCCTTGGGACCCCAAACTCGTGACTTAGCATTTAGGTCACCCGCTACTAGCACCTGCTTCTTTTGAGTTTTTAGGCTTTCCCCCAGTGTCTGAAGATAGGACTCAAATTCTTGTTCACTTATATTCGGTGATGCGTAACAAGAGTAAACAACAAGGTCCTCAAGTTCCACCCATACGAATCCTTTCTGTTCTGTGTCACATTTTAGTATACTAACTTCTTTGCTGAATACCCTAATTGCTGCGTCCATATTCAAATCGCTTAGCCAGGGTCCTTTACTAGCCAGTTTCTTGTTTGGTTCTGCCACAAAGGCGACGTCTATGTGTTTGTCCCGACAAGTGCTATGTAGTAAGTCGAATGCTGCTCTCCTTCTATTCACATTAACTTATATTATTTTCCAGTTTACATCGAGTCTTCTTGGTGAGCGCACGTATTTACAATAAACAAAACAATAAAATAAATAGTGATCTTTTTTTTTTGCAAATTATAAAATTTTTTTTTCGTGATTTATTTTTTTTTTAAATTATAATTTATATTATTATTAAGTGTTATTAATTAGAAGTGAAGTAACTTCTATTTAATTATCACTGGTTAATTAACAATATGGATATGGAGGTTGAACCTCCCGATAAAAATCCGATCAATAAAAACAACTCTGTGACTAACAAATCAATTCCTACAGATAAAACATCCAGTGATATAACAGAAAACTTAAATAACAATAGTGACAATGTTAAAAAAATATTTAATAATTTATACAACACAGAAACAAAATATGACTCGTATAAAGTAATGATAGTTAAAAATAATAGTGATGGAAATACATTTTTTAGTTCTCTTAAATTAGCAGAAATAATATGTAAAATTAGCAATAAATCTAATATAATAGAAATTAAAAAAGTGGGAAGAAATAGAGTAATCGTTCAATGTGCTAATGCAGTACTAGCTAATGAAATTACCAAATCAACATTGCTGAAAAACAATGGGTATGAAGCGTTTATCCCATTTTACTGGTGCACAAAAGTTGCTATTATAAAAGGTGTTGATATTGAATATTCGGAAGATACAATTTTAAATAATATAGAGTGTCCACCTTTTAAAGTAACGAGAGTGCAAAGGTTAAATCGAAAACTAAGAGTTGACGGAGCTATTAAATATGAACCCAGTACAACAGTGAAATTATTCTTTGAAGGACTTGCTATTCCTGCTTATGTTTACATGTGGAGAGTGAGACGAGCATGTGAACCATTTGTACAACAGACGATACAATGTTATAATTGTTTTAAATTTGGACATGCAGCCACAAAATGTAGAGCAAAAGTAGCAAAATGTAAATTCTGCGGAAGTGAAGATCATTTACGTACTGCATGCACATCTCCTAATCCGACATGCATAAATTGTAAACTTAACCACGAGGCTACAGACAATGAATGTCCTGAAAAAAAAAGACAAATCAAGATAAAAGATCTCATGGCCCAACACAATCTCAGTTTTTATGAAGCAAAATTAGAATTAACAGAAAAAAATACAGACTATTTATACTCAGTAAGAACTCAAAACTCTTTTGAAGCTCTAAACTACAATGAGACTTTTCCCAATATCACTAATAAATACAATAGTATCAACATAATTCCAACATACAAACCAAACCCTTTAACCAGAAGAACTAATACCAGAGTGAATAAATCAAATACAGGTAACTCGTTACAAAGATCTTACAGTCAACCACAACCTACGACATCCACTAAAGAACCAATTCCAAAAAGAAGAAGAGAAGAAAAGAAACCTAACAATGAAGAAAGCGACACATACCTTAAGATAACTAATCAAGGAAAAAACAGAAAGCAAATCAACCAAGAGACACCTGATATTACAATGGAAAACAATGATAATGATACCTGCTATACATCAATATATAATAAAAATAATGATGACAAAATTAAAAATACAAACAAAGACCCAAATATTACATCCCAATCCCTTAGAAGCTACAAGAAACAAATATCTAGTGTACAATGGCCAAACTCGTAAGAAAACATCGATATATAAATTAAGTTTATTTTTTAAAAATCTATTCACATCACTAAACCTAATCGTTTAATAAATTTACTAAAATATTAAATCAACAATAATTATATAAACGGAGAGAAAATAAAATAAAATAAAATATATAAATAAATCTAACAACAAGACCAAGGACAGATATAAAAATCAATAATTAATTAAAACAGTTAAAATGATAAATTTTATTCAATGGAATTGCAGAGGAGTCAGATATATTAAAGAGGAACTACAACATATGTTACAGAAGCATAACATACATATATGCATACTATCAGAAACGTTTTTAACAAAAAATATCAATTTCAACATCAAAGGTTATTTTATTGAAAGAGAAGATAGGATACAGAATACAAACTATAATCCCCACGGGGGTGTTGCTATCTTGATTCATAAATCTATAAAATATAAACGAGTAATGCTAAATAACCCATTTAATTCGGTCGAAATAGTTGGAATAATTTTAACACATAACGAAACTGATGTAATATGTATTTTATCAATCTATGCTAAACCGAATCATAAACTATCTAATTCTAATTGGTCACAGATAAAACAACAAATAGATGTTCCTGTTATACTTGCTGGAGATTTTAACGCGACTAATCTTGCTTGGGATATAAATTGTCCAGGTAGTCAGTATGAAGGTAACGAATTGTTAGATTTCATAGAAAACGAAAATCTAAATATTATCAACGATGATAAACCAACTAGAGTAAGCAATCTCAGTACAAGGGACAGTATATTGGATCTCACATTGGTATCAATGACTTTAACACAACAAATTACTTCGTGGCAAGTTCTTGCAGATAGCTTAGGTAGTGATCACTACCCAATTTTTTTCTGTTTGAATGACTATAATAAAGACCGTTACCGTACATCTGAATATTTAACGAGGAGAAATTTCCGAAAAGCAGATTGGGAGAAATATAGCCTTGAAATAGAAAGCAGAATTTCAAACCTTAGCACAAATGGAATCACAAGTAATCCCCAAGATGTTGAAAACAAATACAACCAATTTAGAGATGTTATTAATAATTCGGCAGACATACATATCCCATCTACCAGATTGTATAATATAACTCCTAATAAAATAAAACCGTCTTGGTGGGACACTGAGTGCAATAAAATGATAGCTCAAAGAAAATTAGCACTAACTATTTTTAATAAAAACATGACAATGGCGAATTATTTAAATTATAAAAAACATCAAGCTAAAACCAGACGATATTTTAGAGCCAGAAAAAAAATAGAATGGCAAAATTTCTGCGAGAATTTAAACCCAAACACAACAACCAACATTGTCTGGAATAATATAAGAAAAATTAACAATAAAAGCTATAGTACTAAAAGGATAAGTGATAATGAAAATTTAATAGAAGAATTCATTAAAAAAAAATTTCCACAGAACAACAATTTAAATATTACTACCACCACCATCGTAAAAGATAATTTTCTAGATAATAACATAAATAAAAATGAAGTAAAATTCGCGTTAAATCATAATAAAAACAGTAGCACAGGATTTGATAGAATAAATTACAAAATGATACAAAACTTACCTGACAATGCAATAAATCATCTTACACAAATATACAATCTGTCATTAAACACTGCTGATATACCATTAGACTGGAAAAAACATATCGTTGTTCCTATATTAAAAACAGGAAAAGATCCAAACAAAGAAGAATCATTCAGACCAATTACTTTACTATCATGTATGGGCAAAACTATGGAATCCATCATCAAAAACAGACTGGAGTGGTATCTCGAACATCATAAAAGATTACCTGAGTTACAATTTGCGTTTAGAAAAACAAGAAGTACACAGCATAACTTAAACATATTGAATATCGATATTCAAAGAACATACAGTAAAAATCATTATATGATAGCTGCTTTCATTGACATTGAAGCTGCTTATGACAATGTTAATCTAAAAATATTAAAAGAAAAAGTAGAAAACATAGGTATATCTTCCAAAATATCCAACTGGATTATAAACTACTTCCAAAATAGAGAAATAACAGTTAGATACAATAATAAGTTAACTGGTCCTATACTATGTAATCACGGAATTCCACAAGGCTCAATATTATCTCCCTTATTATTCAACATATACACAGAAAAGTTAACAACATTATCAGATAACAACACAACAGTACTGATGTATGCAGATGACATGGTTATTTATAGTATGGGTCATACACAAGATATAGCTCAAAACAGATTACAATCGAAATTAAGAAAACTAGATATTTTATTAAAGGAAATCAAATTAAATATATCGTCAGAAAAAAGTAAAATAGTTATATTTACAAGGCATAGAATAAACTGCAGTCCAAAAATAACCATCAGAAATAAAAATATAACTGTTACTTCAAATACCAAATTTCTGGGTATATTCTTTGATACGAAAAGCACTTGGGCGAAAGAAATTGCACATATTATTAACAAATGTCAAAAAGGCTTAAATTTGATGCGATGTATAGCAGGATACAAATGGGGCGCACACCCAACAACCCTAATAAAAATATATAAAGCTATTGTTAGACCGCATATTGACTATTCTAGTACTATGATCTGCACCGCAAATAACTCAAGATTAAAAAAAATTGAAATTATACAAAACAAATGTTTAAGAATAATATTAGGTGCAATGGTTTCAACACCAATCCAAATCCTCAACTATCAAACTAATATTCCTCCGGTAAATATCAGAATACAACAAATATCAGACAGTTTCTTTTGTAAAAACAGACATAACTCATGTGGCCCCTTAAATACAAGATTATCTAAACTATATGTTCTTTATAATAAACCATATTGGACAACTCATAAAAAACCGGCACTTTTAACTAGTTTTGATAGATATAATAACTTGAACTTAGAGGTACACAACATTATACCTTTTTTCAAATTTCCATTAGAAATAAGCATGACAACAATACATACAGAAATAAATTTGTTCAAGAAGAATGACAGTAAGGAAATAACTTATCAAAAATATATGGAATATATAACAAAAGATGATATAAACTGGAGTATATGGTTTACCGATGGTTCATTCGAAAAAAACTCTAAAACTGGAGGAATTGGCATTTTCAATTATAATACAGATCAACAGTACAAATACAAACTTAACAACATCACAAATTCTTATAATACAGAAATAACAGCAATTATGAAATTACTAGAAATAATACAAAAAACTGACAATAAAAATATATTAATCTTCACAGATTCTCGTAGTGTTTGTGTATCTTTAAATAACAATAAATTCAAAAACAATAATAATAACAAAATATGTTCAATTAAAGAATATCTTTTAAAAATGAAAAAAAATGATATCAATGTTAAACTTATTTGGATTCCTGGACATGTAGGCATAAAAGGAAACGAAATGGCTGACAAACTGGCCAAAGAAGCTTGTGTAGATGGGGAAATAATAGAAATAAATTGGTCAATAAATGATTCCAAAAAAATAATTAAAGAAAATTGTATGGCAGAATGGCAGAGTATATATAATGAGAAAAGTCAAAGTACTGGAAAAAATTTTTTTGCAGCGAATCAAAAAATTCCAACAACCACATGGTTTAATAAAAACCATTCACGAAGATATATTTCAACAAATTGTCGAATGAAATCTGGGCATTCTAGATGTCCAGCTCATCTATACAAAATAAATATAAAAGACACACCAAATTGTATATGTGGAGAAGAAGGGTCTTTGGACCATATAATTCTAGGGTGTCATCTTTTATCATCAAAAATTGATAGACTTTTAAATGATTTACGTAATGTAACACAGTTCCCAGTCAATATGTCCTGTTTAATGACAAGTGAAGCAACGGCGGAAATATTAACAAACTTTGTGATAGAAAATAATATAGAAGTGTAATTTAAGTTAAAATATTTTATTTAGTATGTATTTAATTTTAAGTTTAATTTTTTAAAAGAATCAATTTGTTTTGTATTTATTAGAACAATTATAATTTATATGTAAATTTTTATATAATTTTACAAATAAAAGCAATGGCAAGAAGGCTGAATAAGCCAAAGCCTAAATAAATAAAAAAAAAAAAAATATATTATTTTCATTTTCGTCATTTTCATTTTGTCGCACTGACAGGCGCTCCCATTTTCCTAAGTTCTCTTACTTGTTTTTAATAATTTGGGCATACCATTTCGTTTGTCCCATGACCTTTTATTTTGCAAGACCAGCAATATATTTGGTTTGAACAGGCACTGCTCTATGCCTTTCTTCTCCACACTTTATACATTTTGTGCTTATGTCCTCCTCACTGTTACATGCTCTAGCAAGATGCCCAAACTGTTGACATTTGTAGCATTTTAGTGGTGCTAATCTTTCAACTATCCTGCATCTAGTCCATCCTATTTTGATTCTCTTCCTGGACGTTAGTACCATGACTTCATTTATTGGCAGAGATATATTGGCGTATCTAAGCCCCCTGCTATTTGGTTTAACCGTCATTTTTATTGTGATGTCTTCTCTCTTGATTTTTGAGCTAGACAGCTCTGTAACTATTGATTTCAATAGTTCTTCTTCCGTGATTGTTTCATCTATATCTATGACTGTTATGTTTCTCTTCCTTTTCACTAGTTCTGCCTCCACTAGGTCTTTCATTTTTTCTTGGACCGCAGCTTTTAGTGATTCGCCATTTCCTCTTTTGCCGCCAGAAACACTCAGCTTCACATACCCCTCAGCTGTTTTTTCTATGCTCTTAATTTGCACGTCTAACTCTTCTATGTTGATGTTCTTTTTTATATGTCTTACTATATCTAGCCTCTTGGTCCATCACCAATATCATATCCTTGTCCTTTGATGCCTGCATAACTCTACCTCTTACCATGTTAGTTGACTTAAATGCTTCCGTAGGCCAACTTTCGTGGACTAGATCTAAAGCCTCTGCCAACTTTGAGTTTCCATTTCTGCAGTGTTTCCTCTTATAGATAATCTACCAAGTGCCTTTTGTATCCCTTCTGCTTTTAGTTTTCCGACATGGAGGTTCAGTCTGGCTGAGATATCTCTAATTTCCCTCTTTTTATTAAAGTTTTCTTTAACAATTTTCTCCAGTTTCGCTGTTTCTCTAACAATCATTTGAATGAGATGTTTGATTTCATTTGGCTCCAATTGTTTCTCTATGTTTTCATCCTTTTGCGGATTCTCAATTCTTTTCCTCTTCTTTTCATTTTCATCAATTTCGACGTTTCTCTCAGTAAATTTGTCCGATTTACAGAACAGGTCTGACATTGAGCTGCTCCGAACTGGCGATATCAAAATCTTCCTGCTTTTCTGAAAAGCGTGCGTCTTCTCTTCTCTAGTAGCTGCATTTCCCGCATCGGCCTGGTATACCACCGTATGCGTTCCACAGTTGCATGATGATGACCCAAGAGAAGCCTGCTTCACCACCCCCTTAAGTGCCGGTTCTAGGGATCCGACCCCTTGTCCCGTAGTTTTATATTCTTTATCAGTGTACATAGCCATAGTTTTTCATAATCCTGTTTGTCCGCGGGAGGTATTTTATTTCCCTCCAGCCCACCGTCCAAGACGGTTCGAGCATTCCCCTATCCGCCACCTGGGGACGCGCTTGGTTGGGGTTAATGTTAATGTGTTTTGGGAATTATATTTTAGTATATGGTTTTGAAATACGGGGTTAATTTTCAGCTTATCGAAGTTAAGGTAGAAGTTTTTTTGTGATAATTGTTGAAGAGTTTTGATTGGTTTAATGTCTGGTCTCATTAATTTATTTTGTTGCATTCTACTAGTTTTCAATGTATCTTCTCGGACTATTAGTTTCAGGGCGTCCTCCATCTTGCTTAAACTTTGTAACCGTAGCTGCCATCCTAGAGAGTCATTAAGTCCGGTTAGGAAACTTTCTAAAGTTAGATTAGCGTATGTTTCCATTTTCGCATATAGTATAGTAACAGTTGGTTTACTAATACGAATATTATTAATTAAATCGTTTTGTATTTTTATGCAGCGATCAAAAAATGATAAAGCAGTTTCGTTCATATCTTGCTTAAAGTAGCATTAAATCTCTAATTAGCGATGTTTCGCTTTTGTGGTTTCCGAAGTGGGTAATTAATATCTTTTTTAATTCATCCCAATCGTCAATATCTCTGTTTTCTAGTGTAGCTGCGGCTTTACCAACAATCTTAGATTTTATTCCCATGAGTATTAGGGCATTGTGCTTTTTAGCTTCCAATCGGTCCTCATCTTCAGTGGAGAATTGGCCAAAATTTTGTATAATAATTTGGCAGAGTTTTATGAATTCTGCCAATAAATTCTCTTCATTAAATTCTTTTATATAATTTAAATAGCACGTCAAATTCGCCAATTTGTTTGATAGGGTAATTTTATTTTTAAAAATTATTATTTTAATTAATATTTGATTATTTTATTACGTTGCGTAATTTATATTTTATTTTATTATTATTTTAATTATTTGGTAGGCCTGTATATACGATTTATACTCCTTTTTTAAATTTAATATCTGTTTAAGGCCTGTATAAACGATTTATACTCCTTTTTAAACAGGAAATTTTATTGTAAAAATAATAATAATTTTTGTTTTTGGGAAGTGTGAATATAGAAAGGAAATATGAATGAGTACTTACATTACAATTATCACCGCGATGCCTTGCGAGATCTTCAGGTCCATATGCTGCTGCTAGTGGGTCGATGAGTCTCGGAGCACTTCAACTTATGTTTCTATTTCACTCCACTATTTATTTACTATAAGTTTACATTATTCTTTAACTATAATTTTGTAGGCTTCGAAATATTAAGTTAACCATAAAACTGGAAAACTTTACAGCGATTGTAATTCCTTAATATCATACCGACTGCGCCAATTAAAGTTTGAGTAATTTAGACTTTAATAAAAAAAACAATTTATTTTAGTTTTACATAAATAATATTTATTTGAGCTAATAATCACTGCGCGATGCAGCTTATGCCTAGTGTCAAATGGTGAGCTAGCCAATTACTATCTGCGCGATGCAGATTATACATGAACTTGAACTAACTAGAATAAGATTAACATATTGTTTATATACTATTTTATTATCTCTAGAGTGCGTGGTCAGCAAAGATACTGAAGAGACATTGTTAGTTTGTGGTCGTATGGAATGTGAGTTATAACAATATATTATCATCACAATGTATATAATAGGTTTTATTTGGATTTAGTTTGGTCAGTGTGAATATTAATAGGTCGTGTTTTTCTTGATTACTTTAAATACTTAATTTAATTTAGTCTTTACCGTCGATTTTAGTGTTTTTACATTGCATTGGTTCATTGATAATTATTATTTGGTTTCTTTTCGTTTCTAATGGGTCCTCGCTGATCGTGATGCCTGGTGTTGAATCTTCTTTTGAATGCATGGTGTTTGAATCTTATCTTATTCGTATTTGGATTACAGGAGGGTGCTCTGTTATTGAATTAAGTCTTTTATATGCTTCTATATCCGGTAAGGGTTCTAAAACTGGTGTGTTTACTTCACTTCTCTCCGTATCGTCAGGGTTATTGTACAGGCCAGAACTATCGTTATCTAGCGCGTCCGCTGCCGTCATGAAGTCGTCTAGCGCTGTTATAACTTCCGGATTGTTAAATAGGCTGTCAAAATCCTCATTTTCAATTGCATTTATTTTGATTCTACTCAGTGCATCTGCATTCGTATTTTCCTTTCCCTTTTTGTATTCTACAGTATAGTCGTAGTCAGACAATTTAGTTTTCCACTTTAACATTTTCATGTTTTGGTCTTTTAATGAATCCAGCCACACAAGTGGTTTATGGTTAGTGACCATGGTGAATTTTGTTCCATATAAGTAGGGTCTAAAGTATTTTGTTGCCCATAAGATTGCTAAGAGTTCTTTTTCTATGGTGGAATAATTTTGTTCCGACTCGTTTAACGTCCTCGATGCATATGCAATGGGTTTGTCGGATCCTATAGGTCCTTGCGAAAGTATCGCTCCCAGAGCATAGTTAGACGCATCTGTAGTCAATACAAATGGTTTTTGAAAATCAGGGTATTGTAACAAAGGGGAATTGCACAATATTACCTTTATGGTGTTGAATGATTTGATATACTCTTCGTCGTGTTTTATTGCTACGTTTGTTTTTAAAAATCTAGTCATAGGTTTCGTTATTCTGGCGAAATCTTTTATGAATTTCCTATAATACCCTACTAATCCCAGAAATGACTTTATTTCTGTTATTGTTTTTAGTGTAGGAAATTTTCTGGTTGCCTCTATTTTTTTTGGGTTAGGTCTAACTCCTTCTGGTGTTATTACGTGACCCAAAAATTCTTGCTTTGCATTTTTAAGAATTCGCATTTGTCTATGTGCACTTTCATATTTGCACTTCTCAGTTTGTTCAATACTAATTTTAGTTTTGCAATGTGTTCTTGTAGCGATGTCAATTATATTAGTATATCGTCCAAATAGACTAAGCAGGTGTGGGGTATTAGATCTCTGAGGATGTTATCCATCACTCGTTGAAAAGTGGCAGGGGCGTTCTTTAACCTGAATGGCATACGGCTAAATTTATAATGACCATTCTCGACGTTAAATGCAGTTTTGGGGATATCAGATTCCTTCATTTCTATCTGATGAAACCCACTATCAAGATCTAATGTTGTAAAATATTGACTTTTACCTAGTTTGTCCAGTATGTCAGCGATGTTGGGTATTGGATACCTGTCATCAATAGTTTTGTTATTTAGGTTACGGTAGTCTATAACCATTCTAAATTTTTTTCTTCCACTTGCGTCGTCCTTTCTGGGTACCATCCATACAGGTGATGACCACGGTGAGTTTGACGGTTGAATGATTTTGTCGTGGAGTAGTACATTTATTTGTTTGTTTATTTCCTCCCTATATACGTAAGGATACCTATAAGTTTTTATGTATATAGGTTCGTCATTAGTAGTTTTAATTTCGTGTTTGATGTTATTTGTGAAACTAAGTTGTTCTTTTTCTTTTCTAAATAGATCGGCATAATCGTTTAGTAGTTTTTGTAAATTAAATTTTTCTTCCTCATTAAGGTGATTATGTCGAATTTATCTTTTATTTAACTGAGCTTTCGTTATACATTGATAATAAATAGGTATTACCGCATTTTTGGTCTTTAATTTATGATTAGTAATGTCTAAATAAACGTTTCTTAATAGCTCCATACCTAGTAGTCCATCGTATTTTTTGTTAATTTTAAATAAATATAATTTAAGCGTTTCTTCTAGAGAATTAAAAATCGGAAATAATAGTACTCGTGCAACTTCGTTGTGCTTGCTGGTAATATGGACTGTTTTTATAACGAAAGGCTCGTTACTTATAGTTTCAGGTAAATATTTATATATAATTTCGGGGTTAATTAATGAGCGATTGCTTCCTGTGTTTATTAATAGTTTTATATTTAAAATAGGATCTATAATGTATGGTAACACATTATAGTCTATGTTATTTAGGATTATTTGTTCTCTGTAATACTGCTGTCCACGTGAAAATTTACGTTTTCTTCCTGTGGTTCTTCTTCGCGTTGATATTCTGTGTATTGCGAAAAATTTTATTTTTGGTATTCTTCTTCTTGTTCCTCCTGTTCTTCAGTAAAGTTTAGCTCTTCAGCAATATAATTTTGTCCTGGTCTTGAGAATTGGAGTCTCCAGTTACTCTGTACTCTGTTTCCAGAGTTAGTATCCATCGGCGTCCAATGGCGTCTTATTCGTTGGTTTTGTTTTTTGTTCCAGACGTTAGTTTGGACTGATGTTTTTGGTTGCGGAGGATTGTTAGGTGGGTTGGTTGGGTTATAATATGTTGATGTGTTTTTAGAATTATATTTTGGTCAAGAGGGTCATTTAGTCCGGTTAAGAAACTTTCTAAGGTTAGATTAGCGTAAGTTTCCATTTTCACATATAGTGTAGTAACAGTTGGTTCACTAATACGAATATTATTAATTAAATCGTTTTGTATTTTTATGCAGCGATCATAAAATGATAAAGCAGTTTCGTTCATATCTTGCTTAAGTAGCATTAAATCTCTAATTAGCGATGTTTCGCTTTTCTGGTTTCCGAAGTGTGTAATTAATATTTTTTTTAATTCATCCCAATCGTTAGTATCCCTGTTTTCCAGTGTAACTGCGGCTTTACCAACAATCTTAGCTTTTATTCCCATAAGTATTAGGGCATTGTGTTTTTTAGCTTCCAATCGGTCCTCATCTTCAGTGGGGAATTGGCCAAAATTTTGTATAATAATTTCGCAATGTTTTATGAATTCTGCCAATGAATTCTCTCCGTTAAATTCTTTTATATAATTTAAGTAACACTTGAAATTCGCCATTTTGTTTGATAGGGTAATTTTACTTTAAAAATTATTATTTTAATTAATATTTAATTATTTTGCAAGTTTTATGTTATGTATTTAATACGTTATGTAGTTTATATTTTATTTTAATATTATTTTTATTTTGACTATTAACATTATTTGAATTTTCGTTAGGCCTATATAAGCGATTTATATTCCTTTTTAGAAAATTATTATTTTGATTATTATTTAATTATTGTGTATTACGTTGAGTAATTTATATTTTATTTTAATATTATTTTTAATATTACTTTTAGTATTATTTTAATTTTCATTAGGCCTGTATAAGCGATTTATATTCCTTTTAGTGTAATTTATATTTTATTTTAATATTATTTTTAATATTTGGTAGGCCTGTATAAACGATTTATACTCCTTTTAAATTTAATATCTGTTTTAGGCCTGTATAAACGATTTATACTCCTTTTTAAACAGGAAATATTATTGTAAAAATAATAATAATTTTTGTTTTTGGGAAGTGTGAATATAGAAAGGAAATATGAATGAGTACTTACATTACAATTATCACCGCGATGCCTTGCGAGATATTCATGTCCGTATGCTGCAGCTAGTGGGTCGATGAGTCTCGGAGCACTTCAACTTCTGTTTCTATTTCACTCCACTATTTATTAGGTTTAACTTTATTTTTGTAGGTTTCGAAATATTAGGTTAACCATAAAAATGGAAAAATTTACAGCGATTGTAATTCCTTAATATCCGTACGACTGCGCCAATTAAAGTTTGAGTAGTTTAGACTTTAATAAAAAAAACAATTTATTTTAGTTTTACTTAATAATATTTATTTGAGCTAATAATCACTGCGCGATGCAGCTTATGCCTAGTCTCAAAACGTGGTGAGCCAATTACTATCTGCGCGATGCAGATTATACATGAATTGATTAGATTAAGATTAACATATTGTTTATATACAATTTTATTATCTCTAAAGTGCATGGTCAGCAAAGATACTGAAGAGACATTGTTGGTTTGTGGTCGTATGGAATGTGATTTGTAACAATATCCTGTTTTATAAGACCAGTCTTCTAGACAGTTTAGAACTCATTGAAGCTTTCTTTTAGCTATTTCTAAAACATTGTTACTGCAGTAAATAACAAAGTTGTCAGCATAAAGGCCTGCTTTCAAGAATTCAGGGATTTTTAATGTTATTGAATATATGTTATATTTATTTATTATTAATTGTGTGTGCCTTTCGGCTTTACAATCTACCGTATTCTATTTCTTAATACATTTGATTCCTATCTTAACAATTTAACCTTAAAACTAAACTTTATTATTATTTACCTAAAACTAAACTTAAAACTAAAAAAAAAAAATTATTCTAGACTTTTAGTACTTCTAAAAAAAGTGCTTTCTGCTTCTTCTTCTCTTGACCCTCTCTATTATTCTCCACCAGCTTATTTATTCTCCTGTTCTTCCTTTCCTTCTTACTATTTCCGCCATCCACCTCTTTCCTTCACTGCCTCCCATTAGTAGCTGGCCAATATTCCTTTCGCTCGCTACTTTTCCCTTACACTCAAACTTAATGTGATCCAGTGTTTTGTCCTCCGCACATTCTACACTTTCTTTCCTCACTCTTTTCCCAGTATCTGTTTCCTTTTTTCTCATTTCCCAATCTAAACCTTGCTGTTCTTCTTATGTGTTTTATATCTTTTTCTATAAGGTACTGAGGCACATTATTTTCCCATAACCTTTTGTATCTTTTATTGTAGTTACTTTTTTCTATTTTTCCCATTCTCTCCTGCTGTTGTATCTCCTTATCCCTTCTCCTTAGCTCCTCTTCCACACTTGCGCCACCTTCTCTTCTCCTCTCTGCCTTCTCGATCGCCATTCCATTCCTTTTAAAGTACTCCTTTCTCTTTTTTGGACCTCCTCCCCCCCAATCTTTATGCTATCCTCTGTTATTTTCTTTAAAATTTTGCTTTCCGCTCTGTTTAATTTCTCCTCGTATTTTACTGCTCTTTCTTCTCCTCCCTTCTAGCTCCCTTTTCCCCTCCTTTTTCTAGATCCCTTTTTAGCTCCTCCATCACCATGTATCCTGGCGTGCACCTGTCTAGCCCTAGTACCCATTTCATATATCTCACCTGTATTCTTTCCAACTTTTCTTGTTCCTTCCACCCCCAAACCTCTGCTCCATACAACATCATACTGGCTATCAGTCTATCAAATATCCATATTTTCTTTTGTATGTTCCCCCCAAATACCTTTTCCCCTAGTCCCCATACCCGTCGCATTGCTTGTTCTGCCTTCTTTGTTACCTCCCTTATCTGAGCCTCTTCTCCATTGTTCCTTTTAAAAGTGTAGCCCAGATATTTAAATTCTTCTACTTCCTCAATGTCCTCTGTCTTGTATTTCCACCTTTTATGTCTTCTTTCCCCCCCCCCCATTTTTAAATACCATAATTTTTACTTTTCCACGTTTAACTATAGTCCTTTCCTGTCTATATACCTACCTAGCCGGTGTGCCATGTTATTGAATATATTGTTTATTGAAATTAGAAACAATGTTATACTAAGAACTAAACCTTGAGGAATACCGTTTTCTTGCTCGAATTCTTGTGATTTATTGTTATTTAAATTCACACTAAATTTTCTTATTTTCATTAAATTTTTAACGAAGTGGGCTTTATGACTCTTTATGTTCCATAATTCTAGTGCTTTTAATATATTGTACCTCCATGTTCGATCGTATGCTTTGTCAATGTCTAAGAAAATTGCACACTTTTCCGGTTATTTGCAAAGCTATTGAGTATTTCTGTTTCCAGATTAGTTATTTGATCAGTGTAGAATGACGCTTACGAAAGCCACTTTGTCTAGGTTCTAAGATATTTTGTGTTTCTAGAGTATACGAGTATATGAGTCTTTGATGATTTTTTCTAATAATTTGCATAAGGTGTTCGTTATAGATATAAGTCTATAGCTATTGATATCGGTTGCGCCTTTTCTGGGTTTTAGAACTGGTAATATAATTGCTTTTTGCCATTCTGTTGAAAATAAGTCGTTTATCCAGATATGATTTTCATAATTATTATTATGAATTTTAGAATAAATTCTTTGGTTTCAGCAAGTAGAATTTTTATGAAGTAGTTGTAAATATTGTCTGGACCTGGAATATATCTTTTGCAATTATGGAGTGCTGATTCTAGTACTTCTAAAGTAATTGGAGTATTGAATGTTTCGATATTGTCAGATGATACATTTATTTATATACAGGTTTCTTCTATGAATGGGTTTCTGTTGTAAAGTAATTTTATTTGATGACAATTTTAAAGCAGAGATATTGAGTTTTCGGTGGAATTTTTTTATTGATTTTATTTTGTTCCATACTTCTTTTATATTTGCATGTGAATTTATGGAATGTACAAATTGTTTCCATGATTGTTTCCTTACTTGCTTTATGGTTTTTTGTGCTACTTCTTTTAATCTTTTGAATTCGACGAACAGTGCTATAGTTTTGTGTCGTTTGAATGTGTTAAAAGCTGTTTTCTTCATTTTTACAGCATTAGCACATGAATCATTCCACCAAGGTAGGGCTGGTTTGTATGGGCCAATTTTCTTTTTTGTAACTGAGTTATTTGCTGCTACTAATCTCTTGGAGCTAATAGATTGTGTTATCACATCTATGCGATCATCTTCCTTAAATATTATGTTATTATTAGTTATTTCTTCAATGTATAGATTCTTATCCGCTTTGGAGATGTTCCATCTTAATCTTGACCAGTTCATGTCTGTTATATTGTTTAAGATTTGAAGTTGAATTGGAAAATGATTACTTTCATATATATCTGGTAGGACTAACCTTATATCAATTGCGGATGTATTTTGAAAAGAAAAATTAAAATGCGTGTGTTGGCCGTTATTTAAGAGTGTTAAATTATTATTGTCTAATAATATTTCTATTAATTTTTCTCTATTGTCTGTAACATTGGCCCATAGTCTGTTATGATGCATTTAAATCTCCAAGTAATATGAAGGGGGAAGGTAATTGTTTTAATATGTTTTTAATATCTGATATAATTAAATTTTGACTGTTGAGTGTTTTGAAGTATAGGTTGCAAATAGTAACTTTTGTAGAACATATACTCTGACCACGATTACTTTCAAGTTAGATTGTATAGTTATATGTTCCGAATAAAAATCTTCTTGGTGTATTGGTGTTTTTAATATTTTCATTGACATCTATTTGTTGATGTTATATTTGTGTGTTTACTATTTTTTGAGTACGAGAGCTCAGGTTGACTATTTATTTCCGTGATGTTACTAGTTTTGATTCTCTTAAAAATTGCAAGATTTGTTATTTTTTTTAGTTTCTGTTAAAGTCTGTAGTTCCTTTTCAATATATAAGATGCATGGTATAAAGTCATCATCTAAAGATTCTACTAACTCCTTGCTTGTTAATATTAGATGTGTGATATTAGATATTAGATGTGGAAGGAAAATTGAATATTTAATTTTGAGTTTTGAATGTTGGAGGATTAATGCTTGTTGCTTTTTTTATTGTCACGTCTTGTTAATGGGTTTGGCTTGTATGTAGGAATTGAATTATCATTATCTGTTTAGCCTACCATAGGTGAGAAGATCTCATTATAGTTTCGGAGTAGGTCAAACCTATTTTAAGTGCGGACTGAAAAACAGATGGTAAGTGTTATCCCTTTCTGCTACTGCGCCGTGAGCCTCGTGGGAGCTTAAATTATAATCAGCCATTACTTGTTTAATTTTATTTTGTACTTATCTCTCAGAGAAGTCTTTTTCTGCTGCATGGTGGATTTTGTTACTATTTGTAGACTTTGCAGTTGTACTTGTGCATGTTAACACTGCATGTTTGCAACTTCCACAGGCTCGACATTTAGATATTTGAGATCGGCATTTGGTAGAGGTATAGCCATCCATTAGACACTTGTTGCATTGTACAGTTAAATGTATAGTTCAACTGCCCGGCGTACTATCCATAAATATACATATTTAAGTAAATTTGTAACTTCGAAAAACAGTTCAAGAGTTGTCGATGGTTCGCACTTAATACCATTATCAATAACTACTTTCCTGTTGAATCTTTGAGCTTTAGTAATTTTTAAATTGTTACATTCGATGTTATTTATTAATGTTTTTTTGGTATAATATAAGTCAACTTGTTTTATAATTGCCGTTTGTGTGGTCCAGAAGTAAGGTATGTATGCTTCAAATTTATTATTCTCTAAATTCTGCTGTTAAACATTGTACAATGGCCCTTTTTTCCCCATTTATTTTATTTCTGTGATGTTGTTTTTGTCCGTAATTATGCAAATTATTTCTGCTAGCCTTTGTGACCTAAAAAATTTTTTTGACATTGTCAGTAACACTGTCATCATCCATAGATACTGTATTGTTATGTGGAGGATCACTATAATGCCCCCCTCCAAGGCTCACATCACCATCCATTACAGAAAATCATAAAAGAACACAAAACTATAAAATAATATTAAGAACTTCACTTATTAAATAAAACAAACTAAATTGATATTCTTGAAACGAGAAAAAAAAAAAAAATATATATTTTAATTTATTTCTTTGTTTATAAATGTCAGTATCTAACAATGCGACCGTACACTCTAACTGCTAGATCCAAACTCCTCAAAAGGTTTTATAGCGTGACCTAAATATGACTTTAGACCATATTTATTCTGTCCTCTCGTTTTACTTATAATACATATCTTACAACTTTTACAATGTTTTTTAATATTTACCCAAAAAATTTTTGCTGTATTAAATGTACTTATTTCAAATAACACCATTGTAAAATAACTGATAAAGTAATTTTCTCGTTTTTTATTTTTTTTATAGTAGCCATTGTGTCTTGATATTAATATTGATTTATTATTTTGTATTTATTCATTAATTTCCTGATCTGTAACAATATCAATCAATTTTATCATGTTTACAATATTTAATTGTTCATCTCTATCCACATTTGCATTCAATACTGGGATTCTACTTAAGTAATCTGATTCTATATTTCCTTTTCATAAAGCGTATTTAATTTTAAAATAATATTGTGATAAATAATATGTTAAATCTTCTAATTCATCATCTGTTCTAGACATAATATCTTAACTTTCCAATGGTTTATGGGCAGAATATACTGTAAACGACCTACTTAATAGCCAGTATAACCAGTATCATATTGCTTCTTTAATAGCTAAACATTCTAAATAAACTGCCTTTTTTTATTCTGTACTTGATTTAATTTTTTTGAGAAGTATGCCAATGCTTTATCTTTTCCATTTGGTTGTGTTTGTTTTAACACTGCTCCAATTCATTCTATAGATGCATCTGTTGCAATAAATGAATTTGTTAAATTTTTATTTGCAAATTTGTATAATATATTTCTAAGACTGGTTGTAATTTTTTCTAAGTAAATTATTAAGAAATTTTAAAATTACCGTACTTTTAGGTATTAACTAATGATAGAAGTAAAATTTTCCCAGATATTGTCTAACTTTTTTTTAAGTTTTTGGTATTGAAGAATTCTTTATTGAAACTAAATTATCTCTTACTGAACGTACTGAATAATTATGTATTATATGACCAAGATATTTTACTGAATTCGTAGCAAATGTACATTTTCAGAATTTTAGTATAAAGCATTCTCTTTTTATAGCTTCTAACAATTGTGTTTGATGGCTAATGTGCTCAGAAAAAGCTATTTGCTTTGCCATTTGTTCTTTAATTTTCTTTTATCTTCAACTGAACATCGATAAGGCCTTTTATTACCATATTTGTCATCGAGTAGATCAATACGTGCTTCGTATTCTCTGACCATGCCAATGTCATATTTGTCTTTTGCAAAGATTGATTTATACGTGTTTATCAGTTTATGTATTCCTGATTTTTGTTAAGTATTAAAATTACTCATATTTATTTTTAAATCTTCTTGTTTTATGTGTTCAATAAATTTGTACATACTAACACTACTTAATCTTACACATTTTGTTCATAAAAAAATAAGTGATGTCTGCTGGCTCTGGGATCTCACTCTGTGAGTACTAGTACTGTACTATATATTAACTAAGTACAGTTAATTCGTCAAACATGGCATGTGATAACACAATGATACAAATATGTCCAATAATACCGATAAAACAAAAACAATAAGTTATACAATATAGAATATAGCAATTCAGCGTAAAAGATCATGATTACCAAAAACATAAACAATGAATGAAATCGTACTTTCATTTATTTAAGATTAGGTCAAAAAACTTGTCAGATTAGTGAAAATAAAGATATTATAGGCATTAATAAAGTGGCAAGTTAGAACCTAGACAAAGTGGCTTTCGTAAGCGTCATTCTACACTAGATCAAATAGTTAATTTAGAAACAGAAATACTCAATAGCTTTGCCAATAACCGGAAAACTATAGCCATTTTCTTAGACATTGACAAAGCATACGATCGGACATGGAGAAACAACATATTAAAAGCACTAGAAATATGGAATATAAAGGGTCATCTAGCCTACTTCGTTAAAAATTTAATGAAAACAAAAAAATTCAGTGTGAATTTAAACAACAATAAATCACAAGAATTCATACAAGAAACTGGTATTCCTCAAGGTTCAGTTCATAGTGTAACATTATTTATAATCTCAATAAACAATATAGTCAATAACATTAAAAACCCCGTGAAAGCAGGCATCTATGCTGACGACTTAGTTATTTACTGCAGCAACAAGGATATAGAAATAGCTCAAAGAAAACTGAAATCAGCCTTAAACTGTCTTGTAGACTGGTCTAATAAAACAGGATATACATTTTCTACCAACAAAACTAAATGCATCCTTTTTAAGAAATCATTAAGGCATATTTCTCCTCCAAGACTTACAATATACAATGAAGAGCTTGCATATACACACTAAATTTCATATTTGGGTATGATTTTTGATGATAAATTATCCTGGGTTAATCATATAAAAAATTTAAAGGCAAAATATAGCACTGTCATAAACATTATGAAAGTTATATCATGCAACAATTGGGGAAGTGACCAGAAAACACTAATGCATATTTTTCAAACTCTGATCCGCTCTAAAATAGATTATGGTGAAATTATATATCAAACTGCAAATAAAAACATTCTCAAACTCATTTAAAGCATAATGCAGGTTTAAGAATAGTCACTGGTGCATTTAGAACATATCCTGTAAAGAACCTATATGCCATAAGTGGAGAACCACTTTGACGAGACCAACTATCTCTAAATTGCATGTCATTTCGAATCCTACAAACATTAATTTCAGAATTACAATAGCTCCACAATATGTCTCACTGAACCATGGAAATTAAAAACTGAAAAAACCACTGCTAATCAGATTAAAAAATCTCAGGGACAAACATTCTTTATCTGATATAAGAACAATTCCAATAATATTTAATAGCATTGCACCATGGATCATAGGATTACCATCTATAAACTTAACACTGTCAAAAATGGCTAAAAGTAATACTAATTCAACCATTTACAGATCGGCACTAAATAGTATTTTCGAAGATTACAAAGATTTCATTAAAATTTATACAGATGGTACCAAATTACAGAATGAAACAGCTTGCGCCTATATAATTGAAGATACAATTGCAAAAATTAAACTAGACACAAGCAACAGTGTTTTTACGTCTGAATTATGTGCTATAAAAGAAAGTTTACAAGAAATCACATCAACAAGCAACCAAAGGAATATATTAATTTTATCTGACTCTCTGAGTGCCCTATTGGCCATAGAAATACTATATACCAACCACCCAATAATTCAAACCATTCACCGTCTCATTCACAACCTCCACACTAAGCAAATAGAAACTCAATTTTTATGGATTTCCTCTCACACCGGTATCACACGAAATGAACAAGTTGATATTTATGCTAAAGAAGCAATTTATTCAGGGCGCATTCTAGAAGAAACAACAATTACATGTTCAGATCTAAAGAACAAAATAAAAAATATAATAAATTGTTGATGGCAAAAAGAATGGAGTGAAGAAAGTGATAACAAATTAAGGGAAGTAAAACCATTAATTTGCAAACAAGAATTACCAGATGGAATAAATAGGAGGCTGGAAGTAGTAATATGTAGAATCATGATAGGCCATACAAATTATACTCATACTTACTTATTTAAAAAAGAACCACAAGCAATATGTGAACAATGCAATAACCCACTAACAGTAAAGCATATTATTTTCCATTGCTCAAAATACTCGTCGCTCAGACAAGAATATAATATACCTGAAGAATATAGTTTAATATATAAAAACAAAGAAAATTTGAAAAACCTTATTGAATTTATAAACAAAACAAACCTATTTTCCTTATTTTAAACATATTTATAAATTGTAAATTATAAATTACAAATTATCTATACTAATATTATAAAGCGACAGAGTTTGTTTGTTTGAACGCGCTAATCTCCGAAACTACTGGTTCGAATTGAATAATTCTTTTTGTGTTGGATAGTCCAGTTATCGAGGAAGGCTATAGGCTATATAACATCACGCTACGACCAATAGGAGCAAAGATATTGTGGTAAATGTGTAAAAAACGGGAGAAATATTATAAAGCACAATCGAGTAGTCATTCGATACGTGATAGACGTGTTTTGTTTGTTTCCTTAAAATAATTTAATTGAACTAATATTATTAAATATACATATATATAAATTAATTAAAAAGTAAATTTAAATTTAAAGTAAAATTGCATTATCTAAAATATTATTATTTTAATATTCAAATTTTCTGAATTTAAAAAATGAATTTGAATTCTGAGGGGAAAGTGGGAGTTGACCCCAATATAAATTTATACAATGAAGATAATTTAACTTTATCTTCTTATAAAATTATGATTCAGAAAGAAGATATTCTAAATGAAAAATATGGGATCAGTACATTAAAAACAGCAAAAATGCTATATAATTCAGAATATGGAAAAGATATTACAGAAATAAAGAAAATAGGGAAAAATAGAATAATGGCGGTATGTAAAAATCCTAAATCAGCTAATATGTTAGTGAAATTAAATAACAAGAAAACATCAGGAGTTGATATGTTTATACCAATGTTTTGGATTACAAGAATTGGAATTATCAAAAATGTAGATATTGAATTTTCGGAGGAAGAATTAAAAGAAAACATTTATAGTGACCCGTATAAAATCCACTCCATAAGGAGATTAAAAAGGAGAGTGAAAGTTGAAGATGAAATTAAATATGAGGACTCTAGAAATATTATCATTTTCTTTGAAGGCCAAAATTTACCTCAATATATTTATATTTGGAATGCTAAATTACCCTGTGAACCATTTATTAAAAATACGAGACAATGTTATAAATATTTAAGATATAACCATACGGCCAATCAATGTAAAGGAAAGAGTAGATGTAGCAAATGTGGTTCAAATGAACATACGCTAAATTTATGTAAAAATGAAATTATAAAATGTGTAAATTGTGATGAAGAACATGATGCGACTGATAAAAATTGCAAAGAAAGAAAAAGGCAACAAGAAATAAAAATTTTAATGGGAAACAGAAATCTTAGTTATCAAGAAGCCGCTATTGAAATACCTCAAATTTGGAAAGACAAAAATTCGTATGCTGTAACTACAAAAAATAGATTTGATATATTATCTAATTATGAAAAGGACTTTCCTCAAAATTTAACAAGTCGTGAAAATAGTATACCATCATATAAGCCAGCACCCATTAGAAAAAGAACATATTTAGATAGAAACTGTAAAAAGGAAAATATTAAAAAACAAAATAATATAAATGATAATAAAATTGAAACTAAACAGAATGAGAAAGAACAAAGTTTCATTAATTATATTACAAATTCTACACCTAGAACTTATAATACAAGGAACAATTACAGAAAAAATGAACAAGATAATGACGAGGAACAAACAGAAAATAATTCTCAGAGGTCCATAAAAGTACCAAAAATTCAATCCAACTCTAAATTATTAGTTTCACAAAATTTTAGTGAAAATAAAAATGAAGAAAGAAATAAATTCATGACGGATTCAAATAAATTTTCTATATTTGAAAATATAGAAAGAGGAAGAAAAAAATAGCGAAATTAAAAAAATAATATAATATAAGAGCATACATATTAGAGTAACATATAAAATTAAAATTATTAAATAGCGTCTATTCGTAAATAAGGTTTCTAGAAATTGATATTATACAGTGGAACGGACGGAAATTAATTAGTGAAATATTAAAATATTTATAAATTTGTAAAATTAAATTATAAATTTTAAAAGATGTATTTAAAAAAGATTGTTGGTGGCTATGACGAAAGAAAGTCAAGGCAAATAAGTGAATAAATATAAAAAAAAAATATTATAAAGCGACAGAGTTTGTTTGTTTGAACGCGCTAATCTCCGAAACTACTGGTTCGAATTGAATAATTCTTTTTGTGTTGGATAGTCCAGTTATCGAGGAAGGCTATAGGCTATATAACATCACGCTACGACCAATAGGAGCAAAGATATAGTGGTAAATGTGTAAAAAACGGGAGAAATTATTTCATCTTTGAAGCCTTCCGTTGCGTGCGCCGTGAAAACGGTTCAAGATACACAAAAAATATGTATTAAAGAATAATAGCTCTTTTAATGATCTAAAAAACAGTCCGCGATAGTATATGTCTATCTTTTAAGATTAACTCACAAAAACCGTTTTTATGGTATTTCAACAAAAAACTTTAAAGATTACAATGATAAATAACTCCCAAACAAAACCAACTCGCTCTCTGCGCTGGCCGGCGCGGCGGGAGAGAGGTGGTGCTTGCGGGCAAGCCGGGAGGGGGGTGTAGCTCAACGAGATACCATGCCGCGCGGGTCACTCGCGCGGTCGGCTCCCTACTGAACGGTTGAATGCAGCGCTAATTTGTTTATGCGATATAATTATCATCGTAATATTACTTTTTAAACACAGTTTCATTTTGTAGTTGTTTTCTATATAGTAGGTACTTTATTTGTTTTAGGATAGTATTTAGTTACACAATAATAACACTTTTTTGTTTTTATGTAGATTATCTTAATATTTATAAATTACGTGTCACTGTGTTGTCCGCTATGGACTCCTAAACTACTTAACCGATTTTAATGAAATTTGTACACCGTGTGCAGTTTGACCCAACTTGAAAGATAGGATAGCTTACATCTCAATTTATTTATCTTATTGCTAATTATTTGTCTATTAATTATCTGTATATGACATATGACATCGGGCGACGATGATGGCGACATCTGTTGACTAGATTGAGTAAATATTCTGTTGAGTAAATCGAAATCTGTTGACTAGATTGAGTAAATATTCAATAGATGGCGCTATGTAATGTAATATGACAAAAACGTTAGTCACAGCAACGCGTGGCCGGGACAGCTAGTATATTATAAATTATTGTATATGTGCTAATATAAAGTGCTAATAACTTTTAAAAGTTGATGCACAAACAAAATAAATATTAAAAAAAAAAAAAAAAAAGTGGCTAGAAACAGTCATTGTGCAGTGTGCTACAGCTCCTTTAACAAATGAAATCGTTGTACATGCAACTTTAAAGAAATATAAATATGCAGCGTATATTTCATATTTCTGTATAACAAAAGCGGTCATTATTAAAGGTGTGGATCTAGATTGTTCAGAAGAAGAATTACTGAATAACATAGAATGTACACCTTTTAAGGTAAAAAAAGTGCAAAGTGCACAAAAAAACATCCGAGTCAAAATTTTGACCTAATTGACGACCTAAAAGAACCCATTTCTCGGTCCATTAAGATTTTTAGGGTACAAAACATAATGGATTATATTTTTTAGAGTCTAAAAAATATAATTATTTAAATGAAGAAATAAATAGATGTTATTTTTAATACGGATCGTGCTTTATTTAATGAATATTATTCATCTTTAACAATACTCGGTATATGTTTTTTACATTCTTTTTGTGATTCAAAAATCCACGATCGGCAGGTCTGCGTTAGATTTAAAACCTCTGTCTTACCATCGCTGCTTAGAGTATTCGTTTAAATACATTATATTCGGGGATTGAGCAAGACAACGTCTGTCTATTACCATTAAAGAAATATTTGCTGAAAAAGGATAGCATATACTTTAAACATACTGTACTGAACGAAATACTATACAAGTGTAACGGTGAAAAATATATTTTACTTGTCTAACCACATCTCGTTTCTTTCTCACTTGGCAGATTGTTTCCTCACTTTGGAATAAACAGGAATGAAATCCTGTAATCCTGCAAATCTTACACATTCACTCTCAAATTTACTAATCCAGCAGTTTTCAAACTTTTTGCTTCGAGCCCTGTTGCATAATCCAGCGGTAAGCCCCCCTACATGTAAGCGTACTATATCTTATAAGGGAGTCACATTTGACATTTTATAGTCACTTTTTATTTAGTTAAGTTTTACACATTTTATGCATACTCTAATGAGGCAATAGGTTTAATCGTAATCAAACAACAAATTCTATACATAATTGTTATTTGTAATTCAAAGCAATAATATTATAAAGAGCTTAAGTGTGAAGGATGTGCTTGTTTTTTTCTGCGCATAGTTTCCTGAAACGCGGTGTCAGTTCTGATAACGCTACTCTGAGTTCCTTGGTCACAACTAGTCTTGAGCGATATATACTCTTCATGGAAGCTAGAGCAAAAATCTTAGTTTCACAACAATAAGTGGTGGCGAATGGAGTGAGTATTTTTAATTCCCTTTCACTCAAAATTGGGTGTTCCTTTTGTACACTAATCCAGAAGGATGTGAGAGAAGATTCTTTAAACTTCATTTCAAGCCCAGTGTCACCTTAGAGGTTAATGAGATTTTCGTTTTCCTTCATGTTGAGGGAGCACTCATCGACTGATGGTTTGAACGGGTTTTGAATCCATGACAACCCATTAAAGTTTTTATTTAAATATTTTACAAAACGAGATAAGAGGATTTCTAAATGTTTCAGAAAGCATTTCTTTGCATTGGTTGAAATAGTTTTGAGATCCATTTTTTCAATCATAATTTTAAAATTAGGAAATAGCTCCACATTGTCACTTTGCAAACCGCCCTCGTACAAACTTAGCTTCATTACAAAGCTTTTCACCTTTTCAGTCCATTGTAGAAGGTTTGCATCTTTTTTCTGTATTTTCTAAAAAACTTAAGAAAATAAAATTTTTGGCAATCTTACAACGTTGACTAAAAATTACACACTTGTTGTTTTTAAAAATAAAAAGTTTGCTTTATTATTTTGTAAGCAAATTTAATTAATTTTTCAACCAAGCTTTGCCCCCCCCCCTCTGAGCCTTCATTTCGCCCCCTTGGGGGTCGCGCCCCACACTTTAAGAACCGCTGCACTAATCCATTGAACAGCATTGGAAACCCTTCTGCAGTTTGTCCTTATTTTTTTTCCCCTAGCGCATTGCTATTAGTGTTATTGTGTGCATTGGTCACCAAATTGTAAATTTTCACGTTCTATATATTTCACACAAGTCCGTATATTGTTATAACTCACATTCCATACGACCACAAACTAACAATGTCTCTTCAGTATCTTTGCTGACCATGCACTTTAGAGATAATAAAATAGTATATAAACAATATGTTAATCTTAATCTAATTAGTTCATGTATAAACTGCATCGCGCAGATAGTAATTGGCTCACCATTTGAGACTAGGCATAAGCTGCATCGCGCAGTGATTATTAGCTCAAATAAATATTATTAAGTAAAACTAAAATAAATTGTTTTTTTTTATTAAAGTCTAAATTATTCAAACTTTAATTGGCGCAGTCGTAAGAATATTAAGGAATTACAATCGCTGTAAATTTTTCCATTTTTATTGTTAACTTAATATTTCGAAACCTACAAAAAGGAAGTTAAAGAATAAAGTAAACTTAATAAATAGTGGAGTGAAATAGAAACAGAAGTTAAAGTGCTCCGAGACTCATCGACCCACTAGCAACAGCATATGGACATGAAGATTTCGCTAGGCAACGCGGTGATAATCGTATTGTGAGTACTCATTCATATTTCCTTTCTATATTCATATTTCCCAAAAACAAAAATTATTATTATTTTTACAATAATATTTCCTGTTTAAAAAGAAGTATAAATCGCTTATACAGGCCTACCAAATATTAAAAATAATATTAAAATAAAATATTAATTACATAACGTAATAAATACTATAATGTAATATAATAAAATACTTGCAAATTAACTAAATAATAATAATAATTTAAAAAAAAAAAATGTTCACAAAATAACTTTTCTTAAATAAAAGTTACACTATAAATCGAAATGGAGACATTCCATATTTATCTAAATTATGTAAAGGAATATAATGGAAACAATTCGCTGACGAATTTTATAGAAGATTGCGAAGTGATCATAGATAATTTTGCCATATTCCCCGGTAAAAATTAAGATAAAAAAGAAGCTATTAGGAATAACGGTCTATTGCTCTCAGCTATAAAAAGCAAGATTATTGGAGACGCAGCAAGTTTAATAAAGAATAAACATATTAATACATGGGAGAAATTAAAAACTATTTTAATAAATAGTTATACTAAAAACCGCAGCCATATCCCGGATATAACAACACTTAAACGAAAGCCTAATGAGGAAGCTATTACTTTTTACTTTAGATGTTTAGAATCACTTAACAACCTTAATTTTTTGAACAGACTTCACTATAAAACATCTTTAAATATGAGATCACTGGCAAAACATCACGATTCCCTGATGGTGAGAGATTTCATAGAGGTGCTAAACGATCCCCTTGGATGTAAATTAATACGCCAAAATCCTAACACAATGGATGAGCTTCTAGAATTAATGATAGAAGATATGGCGAACCACGAAATCCATACTAACTAGAAATATAACCATCCTCACCAACAACAACTAAAGAACACACAAGATTTTCAAACAGAGCCGTCAACACAAAAACCGTTTGAAACAATAATCGGACAAAGCATTGAGAACAAAGAAATAGACAATGTACGGACGGAACTACAAGAAGTAATCATAAACGACGAGAGTACAGAAATCAAAGTACAAAACCAAAATTCAGAAGAAAAATGGGACACAGAAATAAATGAAAATAAAAACGATATTAAATTACAAAAAGAAATGGCGAACAATGTGCCCACAAATATCAAAATACAAAGCCAGAATAATTCAGAAGAAGTTCTGATTACAGATGAAAAAGAAAAAGAACTTGAAGAGTTTAACAAAACAGAAGTAAAAAAAAAGACAATTGTAAAAATGAAACAAGGAAAAGTAAGCGTCAAGCAAGACACAGAAGATCAGATCATGCAAGATTTCAAAGTAGAAAATCAGCAAAATATGAAACAAGAATCACCAAATCAAAATACACAACATTTTGAAATACCAAATCAACAAAATGATAAGCAACAATCAAAAAATCAAAACTTTAAAATTTTTAAAGTAAAAAATCAACCAAAAATCAAACTAGTAGCAACAAAGCAAACTGTACAAGAACTTGAAATAGTGAAACAACAAAACATCAACCAAGAAAAACCAGAAAAACAAAATATGCAATATTCTGAAGTAAAAAAGCTACACAATATAAAGCAAAAAAAAGTAGGAAATATTAAAAATCAAAATTTTAAAATAGAAGAAAAAATTGAAAAAAAAAAAGAAACAAAGCTAAGTGCATACTAGAAAAACAAGAAGATTCAGAAAACAAGGCATACACTTTGTGGATAAATGATCACAGAAAAGAAATAATTCGTGGACAAAAGATTAGAAATTCAGCACAACTAAAGCAACTATATGGAACCAAACGAAATAAAAATAATAACTGGATAGATGAATATATGACGAAGTACTTGACAAAAAATCTTCAATACTTTCCGAAAAATTAAAATTTCTACCTGAACCTTAACAATTCAAATACGCAACCGCAAGCAACCAAACCAACCTGACTATATAATATATTTAACCCCGAAATTTAAAAACTAAAAATAATAAAACCCTAAATCGGACAACCACCTTAATAATGAAAATTGTATGAACTATTAAAATAATTATACAGAACAACCAATACATTTACAAAACAGAACAGACAAAAAAAATAATTATGAAACGAATTGAGAATCGGAAACAACCACCTTAATGCAGAAAATCGCATGAACACTGGTTATCACCAGCAGTAAAACCTAAAAACATACAAATTAGGCGACATCAAATAATAATAAAATAACTATTTCGATACAAACACCAACGCAGTTAAAATTATTAAAATTAATGAAAAGACCAAATTATTTAAATTAAAATAAAGAAATATGACCTATTAATATCAACATTAACAAAAACTACATTTAAAAATAAAACTCATTAAACGCATTGTAATGATAATACGTATTAAATGTACAATAATTTAAAAGATAAACATCATCGGCAAATATAAAAATGAGCATAAAATAAAAATGATATAAGTATCAGACATCAAGAAACAAATGCAACGCACAAGGTAATTTACGAAAGATATACTCGTGTAATCTAATAAAATACGTGGAAACTCTCATTATCAATTACGACACATGCAAGCAATGCAAATACAATGATTTGAACGCCGCTAAATACCACAAAAACAACTGTGAGATCATAATATATGCGCATTCTACAAAACCAGAGTACACCGTATCATAAAACATAATCATGACCTTTCCAAGTCAAATGTGCTATTATAAGATGTAATGAAACCCTATACTCCAGTACAAAAGATAATGCTACATTAACAAACTAAGTCAGCATTTCTAATTTAGCTACTATGATAACCCATGGACTAACCCATTGAAAAACACAAAAATAAAATAGCAATGTTATGTGCATAAAGTTAAGAAAATAATACCGACAGTACAAGTTATTATCATGATTAAAGCTACTGTTAAAAATTCAAATGTAGACACAGTATACATGAACACTAACAAAAAACATGGCAATAGCGGAATAAAAACATAGAACCTTTTTTTTTAAGTAAAAGAACCACCAGAATAATAATCAGAATCAGCAAGTAATGAAGTAATAGACGCCACATATAAATTAATTTGCGAAAGATATACGTGGTCTAGTCTACGAAAAGATGTCGAAAATTTCATGAATAACTGCAGCACATATAAAAAGTGCAAATATAACAGAAAACCAATTAGAGCACCGCTAAATAATACCGAAACACCTGAGAGACCTTTTGAGAAATTACATATAGATACGTTTGGTATAGACTGTTGTAATTATAGTAAATAATTAGTTTTGTATTCACCGCCAATTATAAATATATGTGTTTTCACAGTAAAGTAAGTTACCAGTGTAGATATTATTGTAGATACCATCGTAGTACTAGCACAAGGAACACACGAGCCATCTGCGATTGGTAACACTAACTAAAAGTACGGATAGTGCTTCGTCATGGTGAATGAGGTTCTGTTAGCTTGTAAATCCAAACGTGATACGAGAAGGACGCTCTTTGTGAAACCAGTGCTAATACTACATACAGAATACTTTTTATTAAAATATACATCTTTTAATTATTATCTTTTATTCAAACTCTGCAAGGAAAGTTGCCAACAGGTTATGGGCCCAGATTACGATCTTCTGCGACATTGATTAAAAGATATATTACAAGATATCAAGGTTTTGAGAAAAAAGTGAGGCAGCCATCTTGAAGCAAACGAAGGTGATATTAATAAGTCCACATGTACTTGTGAGACTATTTAGACAATAAAATTGTGTTTGTGGTGAAGGAAAAGTGATATTAATAAGTTCATCGAAACTATTTTGAAATTAATATACTTTTTGGGCTGAAAAACGGTAACATTAATAAGTCCACATGTGCTTGTGAAACTACTTAGAAATTAATGAAAAGATTGTGTTCGAACATTAAGATTAATAAGTCCTCGTGTGTGAGAGACTATTGAGACATTAAGATTGTGCTTGATCAACAAGATTAAGATGACCAACAGTATTAGCATCGTTAAGTTTGGTGGTAAGAACTACCAGCAATGGAAATTTCAAATGAAGTGCATATTGAAATCGAAGGGTGTGTACGAGTGTACAACAGGCACCGAAGTTAAACCAGGGGTTAACGCAACAGCTGATTTGGAAACGTGGATCCAAAAAGATGCAACGGCGATGTGCATCATAACCAGCTCGATGGAACTACAGCAAATAACGCTAATCGAAAATTGTGAATCGGCCAAGGAAATAATGGACAAACTTAGCTCTATTTATGAGATGAAATCGGAAACAAATAAGATGTTAGTTTACGAAAGGTTTCATCAATACAAAATGGCACTCAACGAGACGATGGTGCAACATATTTCTAAAGTGGAAAATCTTGGTAAGCAGATACGAGAGTCAGGTGATACTCTCAGTGATACTGCAATCATGACTAAAGTATTGAGTACGCTACCATCCAAGTATCGTAACTTTAGGCAAGCATGGTTCTCAGTGGAGGATTCGAAACAGAACATGGCCAACTTAACTGGACGTTTGTTGGATGAGGAGGCGAATCTCAATAAATATGAAGAAGAAGAATAAGTCGCTCTAACAACTACTAGGACAGCACATACACAAAGAAGACAGATTAACAAGAAAATTGTGACTTGCTTCAAATGTAACTGGAAGGGTCACTTCGCGAGGGATTGCAGAACAGAGATGAACAGTAGAAGAAATAAGCAACATGTCTCATGCTTTAAATGTAATCGGAAGGGTCATTACGCGAGAGATTGTAAAAGGATAACGAATCAGTACGAAGAAGAGCCACACCATAGTAATCACGGCGCCTTCAACGCAGAAATATGCAACCAGACTATCAGCAAAGAAGGTTGGATCCTGGATAGCGGAGCTTCAACCCACATGACATACAAACGGGAATTCTTTGATACGTTTAGTGACTGTAAGGGGCTCACCGTCAAACTAGGCAACAATGAAGAAGTACCTGTAGAAGGCATCGGCACCGTAAAGATTAAGAAATTAATTAAAGGCAGAAGTGTGGATGGATTGATTACGAATGTCTGGTATATACCGAAGCTTAGGAAGAACTTATTTTCTGAAGGTGTGATAACTAAAAAAGGGATGAAAATAGTTAAGCAAAACGAGACAGCGGAGATATACGACCGTGGAATGTTAGTAGCCAGTGCAATCCGAGAATCAAACAACTTGTATAAGCTACAAATCGAAACTGTAATTACCATGAAAGCACATACTACAGTAAGGTCAAATCTTCAAGTTTGGCACGAGAGACTGGGGCATCTGAATGTTAAGACTCTTTGCGAAATGGTTTCGAAAGGGTTAGTGGAAGGAGTGGATATTGAGAATAATAACGAATTCTTCTGTGAAGGCTGTCAGCAAGGAAAACAACAGAAGTTGGAATTCAAGAAACACACCAAAACGATGAGAAGACCTGGTGAAATCACACACAGTGATGTATGCGGCCCAATGTCTGAACCATCTGTAAGTGGTTGTAGGTACTATGTACTATTCAAAGATGACCATACTGGTTTTAGAATGGTTTGGTTTATTAAACACAAAACAGACGTCTTACCGTGCTTTCAAAAATACGTAAAGATATGCGAAAATAAATTTGGATACAGACCGCAAATTCTGAGAGTTGACAACGGGAAAGAATACTGCAACCGTGAGTTTCAAAGTTACCTTTCAAGCAAAGGCATTTTAATGGAAACTACGGCACCATATACTCCAGAACAGAACGGGAGATCTGAACGTGATAACAGAACGATTATGGAAAGTGCACGATCAATGCTTTACACAAGCAAGAAACCAATGTACCTGTGGGCAGAGGCTGTAAATACAGCAGTATACATACTCAACAGAACGGCAACTAGACAGATTACAGATTTAACACCATATGAAGCCTATATGAAAAGGAAACTGAACTTGAGACATAGCAAAACTTTTGGTTGTGACGCATTCATGCATATTCCAGATGCACTTAGAACGAAGCTGGAAAGCAAAAGCAAGAAATTAATATTCGTGGGTTATGAAAAGGAATCGACAAACTACAGACTGTTTGACCCAACCACTAAGAAAATCAAAGTATCCAGAAATGTGACATTCAACGAAAATAATAATTTAGACAGAGAAAACCCAACCCAGATGTCAGAAATAGCAATCGAAAAAGAAAAAGGGGAAATCAACAATCAAGAAGAAGTGATTGAAAATGAGACCACAGAATTAAGGAATGAAACTTAAGTCGACCAGGTAAATCGACCGAGACGTAATACGAGAAAACCAATACGTTACACCTAAGCCAACATTGTTGAAGCGGAAATACCAAACTCGTATGAAGAGGCGTTAAAGAGTGAAAATGGGACAGAATGGCAAGAGGCCATAGACGCAGAACTATTGCAAGAAGATGTGAAACAAGTATTAGATTGGCTTGAAAATCACAGTGAAGTTTTTATTAAGAATAATACAGAAATTAGCAGAAATATACAGGAGGAAAAAGTGTTTCAAAAGTCACATAAACATTTTGAAAATATTGCTAAGAACACATACACGAAAGCTGAGAGATTACTAACAGCAGTTGAAGAACTAACACAGACCAGTGAATGCAACGTACAGGAAATTCACTCTGTAGCTCAGGAACCAGGAGAGGAGCTTCTACAAGAAATAAGGTCTATGAGGAATATAGACTCTACGGGCTCGATGTCAGCCGTAGAAGGAGCTGTGGAACGACCTGCTAAACAGCGAGGAGAACTTGAGGAATTGTGGGACGCAAGAAAAATGCGACTTGATTTATGTTTAAGGCTACGACTATTTGAACGAGATGCACTGGATGCATGTTTCCAGCTGGATATGTGGACTGAAGAACTGCAGCACAGCGAGTTATCTCACGATGTACAAAAAGCGAAGGAACTTCTCTTGCTACACAATGAAAGGGTCAGTCAAATGCAAAACACGACGTTCCAGGTCTTGCAACAGGGACAAGAACTTACGCGGCTTATTGAATCTTCAGGAGTTTGTGTCATTGCAGATGCACAAACTATGGTACAGGTGCTGCTAGAACTTCTTCATGAACGCGAAATGAATATAGTAAATTTAGCCAAGATGAAGCGTGTTAAATTAGAGCAATGTGTACAACTGAGTCAGGTTCAAAAGGACGCCGAGAAAATAATAAGGACCAGAAATAGAGAAGCTGTGTTACTAACAAGTTTCACAGTACCCAACAGTTCGCAAGATGCAGAACAATTTAAAGAAGGTGACACAAATTATGGAATGTATACGGAAGATATCTCTGATGCTGACCACGCCAATGCCAGAGACGCAAGAAATGTCTTAACGTTATGCAAGGGAGCTAAAACGCGGAACAGCAAACGTCAAGCATCAGTAGGACCATCAAGTATTGAAATTAACAGAAGTGTTAAATGTAAAGGACAATTAAATATAGACAATCAAACTGCCTTTAAACTTATGATAATATCAGTGATTTAATATGTGTCAAAGACTGTTTGGGTTTAAGGACTTTTGTATTTATAATAAGCTGTGAATATGGGGGCGTGTTGTAATTATAGTAAATAATTAGTTTTGTATTCACCGCCAACTATAAATATATGTGTACTAGCACAAGGAACACACGAGCCATCTGCGATTGGTAACACTAACTAAAAGTACGGATAGTGCTTCGTCATGGTGAATGAGGTTCTGTTAGCTTGTAAATCCAAACGTGATACGAGAAGGACGCTCTTTGTGAAACCAGTGCTAATACTACATACAGAATACTTTTTATTAAAATATACATCTTTTAATTATTATCTTTTATTCAAACTCTGCAAGGAAAGTTCCTAACATAGACAATACCCAATTCCTTACTATAATAGATGTATTTTCAAAATACACACAGGCATACACATAGGCCGATAAACTAATAACGTATTTCTCACACCACGGCATACCCAATCATATTACGATGGATGGAGGAACTGAATTCTTAAATAATCTCATCAAAGAATTACTAGAATTACATAAATATATAAATATAGAACTACATAAATATAGAACAACACCATACAGACACGAAAGTAATTCTCCAATAGAACGAGCACATTCCACGATACTAGAACTATATCGTATAGTGAAACATAAACACAGACGACACAGTGGGCGAGAGCATTGATGCTTGACGCCGACTGCTGTGTCTTCGGGCTCGATCCCCGGACCAGATATATATTTTCTGGGTTTGGTTATTATGAACTTATATTGATTATGGTCATACATAATCGTACAGTTATTAGGCAGTGGTGTAGCCCACATATATGAGGCCACGACACCATAAATACTGCCAACATTGAAGGAGGTCGTCGGTGATAGGACTCAGCATCGGAAATAGGCCGACGTTAAATAAAAGAAAAAAAAAAAAAAAAAAAGAAACATAAACATTATCTTACACCCGAAACAATTATGAAATATGCTATTATAGGATATAACAAAACCCCACATTCCAGTACAACATACAAACTTTTAGAAATAATAATTGGACACTTACAAACCAAGACAGTATTTCTTATGGATTATTACAAAACACTCATGGACTTATACACCTAAAATCATAAAATTAAAATCTCAACCCTATACTCAAAAATTAAAGAATAAATGCAAATCGTAAAGAACAGGTTATTAATAAGAGAAATGCTACCGTTAAAGACCCAAACGTAAAACAAGGAGATATCGTATACCTCAACACTAAATCAAAACAGGGCAAAAGCCGAATAAAGAACACAGGACCCTTTAAAGTACTAGAAGTATCCAAAACAGATACAGCTAAAATAGAAGATTTAAAAAATAAATAATCAAGCGAAACACATGTAGATAACCTAGTGAAAACCAAAATGAAAAACCCAACTTCAAACGAACTTAACGAAGAAGAAAATAATGTACTATTCGAATGCACTACACTACCTGTAGATAAATCTAAGACAGATTATATTCTACTCCTAGTTCACGACAAATTTAACCCCGGAGACGAAAAACCAAGATACTACAACGGATTCGCAAAGTTAATAGGAAAAGACACACTCAATTTCGAATACATATTAAACAAAGCTGAAAGAACTAATAACTTCGTAGAGGGCCTATACAAACTCACGCGAGGCAGAACATTTGGACACACAATAAATCTTGTCTGCAATAAACAAAACTGCCTTGACAAGCTTGCTGAATTTCTAAAAAAATTTGAAAATTCACCAACCAAATTAATAATACGAATGCCCCCTATAGCATAGGGACTTTTAATAGAACAAAAGAAGAGGTCCTAGAAGTATTTAAACGACATGGGCCTACAAAGCACAAATACATCATGCACTCAAATCCCGAAATACAAATGAATTATTTATTTATTAATTAATTTTCAATAAATATATTAAAATACGATCAAGTAGTAAGAAATCCTGATTGTTGCAGGAATATCACCGCAATCAACACCAGCGATATTAATGAATGCCAAATTATTAAAATCACTGATAACCCAGGATTATATCCTGTGCAACTAGGAACAGCCCAAAACATCAAGGAATATTGGACTTTAGTCAAGAAAATAGATTTGGAGCCCTACATAAAGTATTATAACCACGTACACCTGACTAGAGAAGATATTAAAATGAAATTAGAAAAAAAGAAATTTACTACCTATGGGCACAGCACTGCTGTAATGGACATCCTGGATATGGAAATAAGTAGAAAATTTAAACAAATTCTCCCAACTCGAAGAGAAAAAAGAGGCTTCATAGATGGCTTAGGTACTGTTTGGAAAGCAATCGGTGGAAACCTAGACGCTAACGACGGCGAGCGTATAAATTTAGCCCTGGAAACACTTGATAATAAACAAGAAACTCTAAATAAAGCTATATCTAAACAAATAAAATTAACGAACGATATACTCGATCAATTTAAATCGGCCCTACACACCATTGATTCTAATCAAGAAGAACTAGATAAACGTACCAAATTCCTAATGAACGATATCAATAAACTCCAACACCAAGTATTTAACATCTTTCTAACAGAATCGATCGGACTTGTCAGTCAATCAATGCAATTACTTTTGCACCTACTAAGAACCATTGAAACTGACATAACATTCGCTAAACTGAACACGCTGATCACCTTTTAGCAGAATTACAAGCAATAAAGGAACATGTTGATACAATCAAACATATCAAACTGCCTTACGATATTACATCAGAGAACATTCAACAATATGAAACTATTAGCAAAGTCAAAGCATACACCAATAAAAACCAAATCGTTTTTGTAATAAATATACCACTAGTAAACCCTAATATATTTACGTATTATAAACTATATCCAATCCCTATACCTTATAACAATAAATTCCAAATAATTATTCCCAGAACCCCAATTGGTAAACCATTGTAAATGAGTATAAACATGTAGATTTTAATGCACCCTGCAAAGAAATATATAACAATCAATTCATATGCAAGCTTAGCGAACCACTCAACATCGAGGAAACCACCTGCGAGATAGAAATAATTTAAAACCAGCCAACCAGCAAATGTCAACCCTTAGTGATTTCTCTAACCGGCATCAAGATCCAGAACATGGAATTCAACACCTGGATGTTAATCACAAATGACGAAACCAGTGGCACCTTAACATGCAGCAGCCAACGTGCCATACGTCTACAGGGAACATATATAATACACCTTGCACGAGATTGTCAATTTTCTGTTTCAGATAATACTCTTCAGTACATAGATATATAAGAGAAAGTCGAAGCTTGGAACACCATTTCCCTGCCAAAAATACCAGAGATCCAAAACAAACACCTAAACATCTCTACCGTGACCAAACTAAAACACCTGGACCTGGGCAACGTAGACAAGCTACAGACCACCCTAGCCCTACTACCTGAAGACTTCGATGACAGAAGAATCTCAGACCATGTTCTTATAATTAATTATACATTATTACCTATATTATTTATAATAATTACTATTGCAGTATATAAGTTAATCAAATATTTTAGAAAAATAAAAATAATAAAAAATGAAAATTCACAAGAAATAAATAGCAAAAATATTGAAGAGTTACAACAACCTTTTGCTACATTAGAAACATAAAATTTTATTTTAGAGGGGAGGTGTTACAACTCACATTCCATACGAGTACAAACTAACAATGTCTCTTTAGTATCTTTGCTGACCATGCACTTTAGAGATAATAAAATAGTATATAAACAATATGTTAATCTTAATCTAGTTAGTTCAAGTTCATGTATAATCTGCATCGCGCAGATAGTAATTGGCTGGCTCATCATTTGAGACTAGACATAAGCTGCATCGCGCAGTGATTATTAGATCAAATAAATATTACTTAAGTAAAACTAAAATAAATTGTTTTTTTTATTAAAGTCTTAATTACTCAATCTTTAATTATATATAAGAATTTATTCTGTGCGTATTTGGTGTATTTTTTTAAGCGAATTTTTTATTTTCGTAAACACGTTAGAAGCATATATAGCAGTGTGCTTACTTGTGTACTTTAATTCATCTGGGGCCTTAAAAGTACATCCGTACAGGGTCTCCATAAAAGTTATGCATATCACATTTGTTTTTCCGTCTGTTGACTTCTATACAACAAATTTAAATCGTAGGTTTTCCATTTTTCTTGATTTTACCTAGAAATGTTATTTTATAAGACAATATCTTTTATTTTGTTATAAATTATAAATTTTTAAGACATATGTTGCTCTGAAATCAAAGACTTTTATTTTATTAATTTACATACACATTATAATAATTACACTGTTTAACTTAATTTATAGTATCATACCTGAAATCAAAGAAACGACATTTAAAGTTTATTATTTAAATTGTCAAATCATTTTTATCTAATTTAATTATAACCTAACATTATGCACAGTGAGTTCTGTTGACACCAAATATCAACTGTGTTGACTGTTATTATTGCAACGTCTTCTATAGCGTCTTTTCACTGAACGGTTTTACCGACAAACGAACTTTGTACCAACTAAAGCAATATAATTTCTTTACATATATATCTTAAAATATACCTTTTTTATTTATTTCTTTATTTATAAATGCTAAAATCTAACAATGTGAAAATAAATATTAATCTCAAAAAAATATTATTAATATTTAATTATTGAAAATACATCACTTCTTTCTAATTGTTACAACAATGTTTTATCTTTGTTTTTTTTGTTGATGTACTCAACCTTCACTTTATAATTTCAAAAATCAGATCAATCATAGTTAATACGCCAGTTTTTATATTAACAGTTAGGGCCTGAGGCCATACCCTACAAACAATTTCTCTAAATCTCGTCCGAATCTATTACGATTCTAATGCGATTCGGTTCAATCCGTTCGAATCTAATACGAATCCTATACGAATCTTGTCAACATTGTTTGTAGGATCTTAACTATACCCAGTAAACATTTAGTGATGTGCCCTATTTAGTGACGTTTCTATCACTATTTCACTTCAATTATAGTTCGCATCAACTTTATCTTCATTTGTATTCCGACATTTACCTGTATATATATAAATATTAACTTCAAATTAACTTTAAAAACTCTTATCGTCAAAGTAGTTATATAGCATATATATATATACTAATATATGGCAACTAATGGTTATTTTCTCTTATTTTATTGTGTATTTGTAATAATTTTAATAAAAACTTGTTTAGTTTGCATTTGACAGCTATAATTCCGATTATTAATTTTGCCTTAGACCGCCAACATCGGACGGCCAACATCAGGACTTCCAACATCGGACGGCCAACATCGGGACGGCCAACATCGGGACTTCCAACATCGGGACTGCTAACTCCTCTGACGTCATGGAATTTAGTTGTGAACTCATTTTTTTGGAGTCGGTTTTGTAATTGATTATTGAAATAGACGTTAATGAATATATATTTGCGTTTTTATTTTTTTTATTTATCATAAATTGATGGGAATATAGCTGCTTGAAATTTAAATTGCAGTGTTTCCGCTAAATCTATAGAGTAAATTTTGATGTCACTACTCCTACACCACAGTGATTCAATTAAAAATACGTTGTCTATGGTAATGGTTGCTAGTAGTACGCATGCGTTAGCTTTAAAAAGACTAATAAATAATATATTTTATTTTTTATTCATTACTCGCTTAATATATTAAAACTTTACGTGTTGATTGAAATGTTTGATAGTTCATTTATAAATACACAGCATATATGCTTGACATACTAATATTTTAATATGGATATAAAGTGAATAAACATTAAAAAAATGTAAGTAAATATATGGATGTGCATAATTTTAATTATTTAATTACTTATATTTAAAAAAACCATGCAAACATGTTTGTTATGTTCTACATTTATTGATTCTAGGTAGAAGAAAACGCAGAAAATTTGGTGAAACACAAGTTAATATATCTTATAGTTAAGATATTGGTTAAGTTATTTTATTGAAAACTTTCACCTAACCCTTTCGAGGCGGTATTAAAAGCTAGTGCCAAAGCTAATGAAAAAAATGAGTAAGGAAGACGTTTTGACAACAACCAAATACTGCTTTGCAAGTGCATATAGAAAGAAATATAAGACGTGTGAACTATAAGACAAGTTTAAAACCCCATTCGACGATACATCACAATTTACCTACCTCTATTGACTGATGTGCAATACCTCATAACAAAGTCTGTTACGTGCTCTATAAATAAATAGTTTGTACATATTAATTACTTCTATTTTTTCTACAAAATAAATTACCTGAAATTTAAATGTGTCATTACTATAATTTAATTAATATTGCTAGTAAGTTTTTTCTTTTATTGATTACTCATTAATTCTAATTCTTTGTGATATAACTATATGATTAAAAGTATGAGTAAAAAATTAAAGTTTATTTAATTGGCTTTGTTAATAATAATTTATTGAATTTGCAGTACCCTCCAGTTCAGTTCAATAAATTATGTATTCAAAATTATATTATTCCTATCAGTTACATTTTTCGTACAAAAAAACAATGTTATTAAATTATTTAAATTCTATATTTAATATATTAATTGCTTTATTAAGAATCTATTAGGTCTTGTATATATTTCTCCTCCTCTATATCAATAACAAATGCAGTTACTTTTTCTATTTTCTCAAAGTCTGTAGAAATATTGGATTGATTTATGATTTATCAGTTGACTAATATGCTCCATCAGTTGTTTTGCAGCGAACTGCCTCATATATTTTTGATTCAACCAACAATGGGCTATTACTTTGGTCATGGCAAGACTGCATGTGGATGCCTGCATACTATTTGCTGCAAAATCAATAAAATTATTATTTTTTAAATTTAAATGTGTCACTAGATCAATTCTATGTTAAAATATAGGGTATTATAAATACGCTTACCTTCAATATGTCTCAATAAATCCTCTACATAGTCAGATGCGTCGTATGTCTTCCTCTGTCTACTACATGGGATTCTCTACTAATTATATCTTTCACAAAACTAAAATTTTGTGAACCAACAGATGCTAATAGTGGTTTTACCCAGTAACACTCAATTTCTGTAGGGCAGATTGTTCGCTTTTGTGATGGATCCAAAACAGAAAAGCAGAGGCATGTTTACACCCACCTTAAATAACAATAAATAAAAATTAGAAATATATATATAAACAATGTTTGTATTTATTATTTGTAATTGAATATTCTCACCTAAAGCTGCAGTACAACAGTAGTTAGTTCCACCACATAATTTTTATTCTTTATTCGATGTTCTTGACATATTTCAGCCTAAAATACATTTATTACCTTCTCGCTGGAGTTTTACACATACAATGGCAGAATCTTTATAACTTTCACATGAAAAACTTGTGCACTTAGCACCACTTGTTTTGAAGAAACTAAATCTAGAATCTCTTCTTAAAAAAAGTTATTAACATATATGTGTCAACTTTAGGAAGAGATCCTGAATTACCCTTTTAAAAGTTGTTTAAATTCATTACTTTAAATGGCTAAAAATGACTATTTCAATCGTTAATAACTTTTAACTTTTAACTAATATAGAAAATTGAATGAAAATAATTAGATATTTGTGATTTTTATGGCCAACTTGATCAATATACATTGCAGTTTTATGTAAATTCAGTTATGGTTCACAACCTAATTATATGAACATGCGCACACCACCGGTTTTAATTTAGAGCTAAAAGGAAATGAGATATTTTTTTTAGAACGCAAAACCTATATGCCATTGTCGTGCATCTCTTTGGAAAGTATACGCAGTCTGACGCTACATGCATTACAATTACCATGCATTAACAAAACAAGAAATATAAATACAACAGTATAAAATCAGCTCTATGCAAAGCCACGGACTGCATATAAACAAATATTTATTTATCCGCATTGTGTGCTAGGTAAGTTTTAGTAAACAGAATTAAACCCGCAAAGAAAAAAATCACATGTGACTTTAGATGCTGACCTGATGTCAACTTGACGTAATAATTATAGTTACTCCAAAAAATCACAGTTTAATCGCTAAAACAACAAAACAAAACAACATAGTTAATCTGCATAGCAATCTGATTGCATGAAGGCTATATAATATTAAATTAAATATAAATTTAAATGACAGTATCTAGTTACTATATAAAATAATAATTTAAACAACATCTAATGCGACGATAGAAAATATAGAGAATAATCCCCAAGATTGGGAAAACAAATTAGGGACCGTTCTTATTTGACAGCCTGGGAACGAGTCAATTAGTAGCACCTGACTACCCCTAATTGGACTAAATATGGCGCATCGTAGAATCTAAGTTACCCGGGTAAATTATTTTAAAAACAAGTTGCTATTGGACAGTTCCATTGGTCTCAATAAGCGAGAATATTATTGCTATATACTGACAATGTTGACTATCCGGACCACGGACAATATATGTTATAGACGATAAAAGCAGTGGTAAGTCTTGCATGCTAGACTAAGACTAGAGAGAGTAAAAAAGTTGTTTATTTTCAAATTTGTACGTGAATTTACAAGTTTGACAAAAGATAATTGTTAAATAACCTATCCCAACACCATGAACTACACATACTCGTATGCAATAAAATGACTTCAGGTAGCGTAGACGGTAGACCGCTCTAATATTCAAGTTACATCAATGCAACTAGTTTTCCTTAATACAACCTCTTGTGTAATATAGTTAAAAATATTTACAAATATTTTAAGAAAAGGAAACTAATGTTTTAATAAGCGCTACATCCCGAAAAACTGGGTTAAATTGTAACTAGATACAATTGGTTTTCTGTGTGATCTAAAAGAAGGTAACGGTTTGACTTGATTGATTTTGGGCGGAATTTAAAAAAAGGTAATGGTTTAACTTAATACAATTGATATAAAAAAACTTAACGGTAATATGTGTCTAAAAGGTAAATGTAATGTAATGTGATAAGAATATTCTAATATGAATACCGAATTATAAAAATTTAAACCTTTTGAATTCATTATTATTAGTTTTGTTGTAAATAAAATGTTACATATATTTATAGTAATATCCTAATAGGAATTTGTTGTACAAATATTTATACCGCTATCATAAAAAGGTATGTACAAATAATTAAAGTTTGAGTAATTTAGACTTTAATAAAAAAAACAATTTATTTTAAGTTTACTTAAATAATATTTATTTGATTCAATTACTAACTGCGCGATGCAGTTTATACATGAACTCAAATGGTGAGCCAGCTAATTACTATCTGCACGATGCAGATTATACATAAACTTGAACTAACTAGATTAAGACTAATACATTACTTATATACTATTTTACTATCTCTAGAGTGCTTGGTCAGCAAAGATACTGAAGAGACACTGTTATTTTGTGTTGTATGGAATGTGTGCTATAACACCTCCCCTATAAGATAAAATCCTATGCTTCAAATGTAGCAAAAGGTTTTTGCAACTCTTCAATATTTTTTCTATCTATTTCTTGTGCATTTTCATTTTTTATTATTTTTATTTTTCTAAAATATTTGATTATCTTATATACTACAATAGTAATTATTATGAATAATATGGGTAATAATGTATAATTAATTATGTGCACATAGTCTGGGATTTTTCTGTCATCGAAGTCTTCAGGTAGTAGGGCTAGGGTGGTCTGTAGCTTGTCTACGTTGCCCAGGTCCAGGTGTTTTAGGTTGGTCACGGTAGAGATGTTAAGGTGTTTGTTTTGGATCTCTGGTATTTTCGGCAGGGAAATGGTGTTCCAAGCTTCGACTTTCTCTTCTATATCCATGTATTGAAGAGTATTATCTGAAACAGAAAATTGACAATCTCGTGCAAGGTGTATTATATACGTTCCTTGTAGACGTATGTCACGCTGGCTGTTGCATGTTAAGGTGCCACTGGTTTCGTCATTTGTGATTAACATCCAGGTGTTGAATTCGATGTTCTGGATCTTGATACCGGTTAGAGAAATCACTAAGGGTTGACATTTGCTGGTTGGCTGGTTTTGAATTAGTTCTATCTCGCAGGTGGTTTCCTCGATGTTGAGTGGTTCGCTAAGCTTGCATAGGAATTGATTGTTATATATTTCTTTGCAGGGTGCATTAAAATCTACATGTTTATACTCATTCACAATGGTGTATTGGGTTCTGGGAATAATCATTTGGAATTTATTGTTATAAGGTATGGGGATTGGATATAGTTTATAATACGTAAATATATTAGGGTTTACTAGTGGTATATTTATTACAAAAACGATTAAGTTTTTATTGGTGTATGCTTTGACTTTGCTAATAGTTTCATATTGTTGAATGTTCTCTGATGTAATATCGTAAGGCAGTTTGATATGTTTGGTTGTATCAACATGTTCCTTTATTGCTTGTCATTCTGCTAATAGGTGATCAGGTTCTAGGATTGAACCACTAAGCGTGTTCAGTTTAGCGAATGTTATGTCAGTTTCAATGGTTCTTAGTAGGTGCAAAAGTAATTGCATTGATTGACTGACAAGTCCGATCGATTCTGTTATAAAGATGTTAAATACTTGGTGTTGGAGTTTATCGATATCGTTCATTAGGAATTTGGTACGTTTATCTAGTTCTTCTTGATTAGATTTAATGGTGTGTAGGGCCGATTTAAATTGATCGAGTATATCGTTCGTTAATTTTATTTGTTTAGATATAGCTTTATTTAGAGTTTCTTGTTTATTATCAAGTGTCTCCAGGGCTAAATTTATACGCTCGCCGTCGTTAGCGTCTAGGTTTCCACCGATTGCTTTCCAAACAGTACCTAAGCCATCTATGAAGCCTCTTTTTTCTCTTCGAGTTGGGAGAATTTGTTTAAATTTTCTACTTATTTCCATATCCAGGATGTCCATTACAGCAGTGCTGTGCCCATAGGTTGTAAATTTCTTTTTTTCTAATTTCATTTTAATATCTTCTCTAGTCAGGTGTACGTGGTTATAATATTTTATTAAGGGTTCCAAATCTATTTTCTTGACTAAAGTCCAATATTCCTTGATGTTTTGGGCTGTTCCTAGTTGCACAGGATATAATCCTGGGTTATCAGTGATTTTAATAATTCGGCATTCATTAATATCGCTGGGGTTGATTGCGGTGATGATCCTGCAACAATCAGGATTTCTTAGTACTTGATCGTGTTTTTAATATATTTATTTATAATTAATTAATAAATAAATAATTCATTTGTATTTCGGGATTTGAGTGCATGATGTATTTGTGCTTTGTGGGCCCATGCCGTTTAAATACTTCTAGGACCTCTTCTTTTGTTCTATTAAAAAGTCCTTGTGCTATAGGGGGCATTCGTATTATTAATTCGGTTGGTGAATTTTCAAATTCTTTCAGAAATTTGGCAAGTTTGTCAAGGCAGTTTTGTTGATTGCAGAGAAGATTTATTGTGTGTCCAAATGTTCTGCCTCGCGTGAGTTTGTATAGGCCCTCTTCGAGGTTATTAGCTCTTTTAGCTTTATTTAATACGTATTTGAAATTGGGCGTGTCTTTTGCTATTAACTTTGCGAATCCGTTGTAGTTACTTGGTTTTTCGTCTCTGGGGTTAAATTTGTCGCGAACTAGGTGTAGAATATAATCTGTCTTAGATTTAACGACAGCTAGCGTAGTGCGTTCAAATATGACGTTAATTTCTCATTAAACTCATTTGGAGTTGGGTTTTTCATTTTGGTTTTTTCTATGTTATCTACAGGTAGTGTGGTGCATTCGAATAGTACATTACTTCCTTCTTCGTTAAGTTCGTTTGAAGTTGGGTTTTTCATTTTGGTTTTCACTAGGTTATCTACATGTGCTTCCCGTAATTTTTTATTTTTTAAATCTTCTATTTTAGCTATATAAGTATCGCATACTTCTAGTACTTTAAAGGGTCCTGTGTTCTTTATTCGGCTTTTGCCCTGTTTTGATTTAGTGTTGAGGTATACGATATCTCCTTGTTTTACGTTTGGGTCTTTAACGGTAGCATTTCTTTTATTAATAACCTGTTCTTTTCGATTTGCATTTATTTCTTTAATTTTTGAGTATAGGGTTGAGATTTTAGTTTTATGATTTTGGGTGTATAAGTCCATGAGTGTTTTATCATAATCCATAAGCAATACAGACTTGGTTTGTAAGTGTCCATTTATTATTTCAAAAGGTTTGTATGTTGTACTGCAATGTGGGGTTTCGTTATATCCTATAATAGCATATTTCGTGATTGTTTCGGGTGTAAGATCATGTTTATGTTTCACTATACGATATAGTTCTAGTATCGTGGAATGTGCTCGTTCTATTGGAGAATTACTTTCATGTCTGTATGGTGTTGTTATATGAATTTTAATTTTATATAATTCTTGTAATTCTTTGATGAGATTATTTGAGAATTCAGTTATATTTGTATATTTTTTAATATTATTTGTAATATGATTGGGTATGCCGTGGTGTGAGAAATACGTTATTAGTTTATCGGCAATTTCTGTGGATGACCTATTGGCGATTTTGTATGCCTGTGTGTATTTTGAAAATACATCTATTATAGTAAGGAATTGGGTATTGTCTATACCAAGCGTATCTATATGTAATTTCTCAAATGGTCTCTCAGGTATTTCGGTGCTATTTAGCGGTGCTCTAATTGGTTTTCTGTTATATTTGCACTTTTTACATGTGCTGCAGTTATTGATGAAATTTTCGACATCTTTTCGTAGATTAGACCACGTATATCTTTCGCAAATTAATTTATATGTGACGTCTATTACTTCATTACTTGCTGATTCTGATTATTACTCTGGTGGTTCTTTTACTTAAAAAAAGGTTCTATGTTTTTATTCCGCTATTGCCATGTTTTTTGTTAGTATTCATATATACTGTGTCTACATTTGGATTTTTAACAGTAGCTTTAATCATGATAATAACTTGTACTGTCTGTATTTATTTCCTTAACTTTATGCACATAACATTGCTATTTTATTTTTGTGTTTTTCAATGTGTGTCCATGGATTATCATAGTTGCTGAATTAGAAATGCTGACTTAGTTTGTTAATGTAGCATTATCTTTTGTACTGGAGTATAGGGTTTCATTACATCTTATAATAGCACATTTGACTTGGATAGGTCATGTTTATGTTTTATGAAACGGTGTACTCTGGTATTGTGGAATGCGCTTATATTTTGATCTCACAGTTGTTTTTGTGTAATTTAGCGGCGTTCAAATCATGGTATTTGCATTGCTTGCATGTGTCGTAATTGATAATGAGAGTTTCCACGTATTTTATTAGATTACACGAGTATATCTTTCGTAAATAACCTTGTGCGTTGCGTTTGTTTCTTGATGCCTGATACTTATATCATTTTTTATTTTATGCTCATTTTTATATTTGCCGATGGTGTTTATCTTTTAAATTATTGTACATTTAATATGTATTATCATTACAATGGGTTTATTGACTTTTATTTTTAAATGTAGTTTTTGTTAATGTAGATATTAATAGGTCGTGTTTCTTTATTTTAATTTAAATAATTTACTCTTTTTATTAATTTTAATAATTTTAACTGCGTTGGTGATTGTATCGAAATAGTTATTGCTTGATGTCGCTTTATTTGTATGTTTATAGGGTTTTACTGCTGGTGATACCCAGTGTTTATGCGATATTCTGCATTAAGGTGGTTGTTTCTGATTCTCAATTCGTTTCATCATTTTCTTTTTCTTTTTGTCTGTTGTGTTTTGTAAATGTATTGTTTATCGTAATATTTGTAGTAATTTATTTAAATGGTTGTTCTGTACAATTCTTTTAATAGTTCATACAATTTTCTTAATTAAGGTGGTTGTCCGTTTTAGGGTTTTATTATTTTTAGTTTTAAATTTCGGAGTTAAATATTATATAGTCAGGTGGGTTTGGTTGCTTGCGGTTGCGTATTTGAATTGTTAAGGTTCGGGTAGAAATTGTAATTTTTTCGGGAAGTAATGAAGACTTTTTGAAGTTAATCTTATCAGGAAGTTCTTTAAAGTAAAGTCAATATATGTTTTATTATTTTTATTCGTCATGATATTCGTCAAATATTCATCTATCCAGTTATTATTTTTATTTCGTTTGGTTCCATATAGTTGCTTTAGTTGTGCCGAATTTCTAATCTTCTGTCCACGAATTATTTCTTTTCTGTGATCATTTATCCACAAAGTGTGTGCCTCGTTTTCTAAATCTTCTTGTTTTTCTGGTATGCATTTAGCTTTGTTTCTTTTTTTCTTTTCAATTTTTTCTTTTATTTTAAAATTTTGGTTTTTATTATTTCCTGCTTTTCCTTGCTTTATATTGTGTAATTTTTTTACTTCAGAATATTGTATGTTTTGTTTTTCTGGTTTTTCTTGGTTGATATTTTGTTGCTTCACTATTTCAAGTTCGTTTTCAAGTTTTGTTGATTTTTTACTTTAAAATCTAGAAAGTTTGGATTTTTTGATTGTTGCTTAACATTTTGTTGATTTTGTATTTCGAAATGTTGTGAATTTTGATTCTCTGATTCTTGTATCATATTTTGCTGATCTTCTACTTTGAAATCTTGCATGTTCTGATCTTCTGTGTTTTGTTTGACGCTTATTTTTCTTTGCTTCATTTTTACTTCAACAATTGTCTTTTTCTTTACTTCTGTTTTGTTAAACTCTTCAAGTTCTTTTTCCTTTTCATCTGTATTCAAAACTTCTTCTGAATTATTCTGGCTTTGTATTTTGATATTTGTACTCTCGTTGTTTATGATTACTTTTACTTCTTGTAATTCCGTCCGTACATTGTCTATTTCTTTATTCTCAATGGTTTGTTCGATTATTGTTTCACACGGTTTTTGTGTTGACGGCTCTGTTTGAAAATCTTGTGTGTTCTTCACTTGCTGTTGGTGAGGGTGGTGATATTCCTCGTTAGTATGGATTTCGTGGTTCGTCATATCTTCTATTATTAATTATAGAAGCTCATCCATTGTGTTAGGATTTTGGCGTCTTAATTTACATCCAAGGGGATCGTTTAGCTCCTCTATGAAATCTCTCACCATCAGAGAATCATGATGTTTTGCCAGTGCTTTCATATTTAAAGATGTTTTATTGTGAAGTGTGTTCAAAACATTAAAGTTGTTAACTGATTCTAAACATCTAAAGTAATAAGTAATAACTTTCTCATTAGGCTTTCGCTTAAGTGTTGTTGTATCCGGGATATGGCTGCGGTTTTTAGTATAACTATTTATTAAAATAGTTTTTAATTTCTCCCATGTATTAATATGTTTATTCTTTATTAAACTTGCTGCGTCTCCAATAATCTTGCTTTTTATAGCTGAGAGCAATAGACCGTTATTCCTAATAGCTTCTTTTTTATCTTCATTTTTACCGGGGAATATGGCAAAATTATCTATGATCACTTCGCAATCTTCTATAAAATTCGTCAGCGAATTGTTTCCATTATATTCCTTTACATAATTTAGATAAATATGGAATGTCTCCATTTTGATTTATAGTGTAACTTTTATTTAAGAAAAGTTATTTTGTAAACATTTTATTTTTAAAAATTATTATTATTATATAGTTAATTTGCAAGTATTTTATTATATTACATTATAGTATTACTTTTGATATTTTTAATTTTCATTAGGCCTATATAAGCGATTTATATTCCTTTTTAGAAAATTATTATTTAATTATTGTATTACGTTGCGTAATTTATATTTTATTTTAATATTATTTTTAATATTTGGTAGGCCTGTATAAGCGATTTATACTCCTTTTTTTAAATTTAATACCTGTTTTTAGGCCTGTATAAGCGATTTATACTCCTTTTTTAAACAGGAAATATTATTGTAAAAATAATAATAATTTTTGTTTTTGGGAAGTGTGAATATAGAAAGGAAATATGAATGAGTACTCACATTACGATTATCACCGCGATGCCTTGCGAGATCTTCATGTCCATATGCTGCTGCTAGTGAGTCGATGAGTCTCGGAGCACTTCAATTTCTGTTTCTATTTCACTCCACTATTTATTAAGTTTACTTTATTCTTTAACTTTATTTTTGTAGATTTCGAAATATTAAGTTAACCATAAAAATGGAAAAATTTACAGCGATTGTAATTCCTTAATATCCGTACGACTGCGCCAATTAAAGTTTGAGTAATTTAGACTTTAATAAAAAAAACAATTTATTTTAAGTTTACTTAAATAATATTTATTTGATTCAATTACTAACTGCGCGATGCAGTTTATACATGAACTCAAATGGTGAGCCAGCTAATTACTATCTGCACGATGCAGATTATACATAAACTTGAACTAATTAGATTAAGACTAATACATTACTTATATACTATTTTACTATCTCTAGAGTGCTTGGTCAGCAAAGATACTGAAGAGACACTGTTAGTTTTGTGTTGTATAGAATGTGTGCTATAACAAAATACAGTGCGTTGTAGTACACGCGCTTTATTTTATTGGAAGAGTTTAGTTCTAAATTAACAAAATAAAATTAAGTATTTAATCCTTTTGTATTGTATAGTCTTTTATATTTATCATATTCTGAAAGTTTGATTTGACACTTTTTTATTTACTTACTTAAAATAAATGTAAAATTGATTTAATGGTTTTAAAACAGTAATACAATTATAAATCTGTTTTAGCGTTTTCTAAAAATTTATATAGCTCACTTATTAATTTATAATCACTTAGAAGAAATTTAGTACTCAGTGGATCTTCCTTGTTAAATTTATTTCTTTGAACACTTGGTCATATTGTGATTAGAAGACTACCAAGTCTAAATCACTTTCTTGGTTAAGAATCTTTACATATCTTTTAAGCAATGATTCACTTCAGTCAGTACAAGCGGTGGCTCAACGGTGTTTGGACATTGGTTTTTCCCGGGAACTACACCGGGTATGGATCTCCACTAGAAAACACTGCTACAATGACGGTGAGTAGACCCAGTACCGCATTTAGGCTTCTTCGAACGCTCATCTGTGTCCCTACCAAAGTGAGAACCTAAAAAGCTCGAATCTCTTTTCAAACAATAAAATATTAAAATAAATCCTCAAAATTATACTATTAACTAGTTGGTAATATTAATGTAAGATGCCAGCACAAAGCAATATACTGCGGTTCTTTTCTCGGTATCCAAGAAAGGAACCATTTAAGAGTAAAAACAAAGGCAATCTTTGTCTATTGTTAAATATTTATATTGTTCATGTGGTATTCGATAATAAGCAAAGAATTGTCAGTCACCAGAGTACCTCAAGTAGTAATAGCAAAAGATAAAGTTAGCATTCCGGTACAGCATCCTCCGGTTATTATCTGCAACATTATACAACAAGTAATGGCCAAAACTAAGCATATAATATTCTTTTTTATATTATTGCGATCTCAACAGCTAACGTGTATGTCGCATTAATTGTAATATTATAGCTATGTGTTTTGTGGATTTGTTTATTATTGCTTCATTTATCATATTCACTTGGTGAGATAAATCTTCGCGGGTCATGCAATAAATTAATTTCATATTCGGTAATCGAACCACTTTCAGAGGTCTCATAAAAAGTGCGTTATGATAGTAGTACTGAATCCAACTCTGATTTAGATGATTCTTTTAAAAATATAGATAAGTTAAAATAATATAATCATTTTAGCATATTAGCTAAAAAATGTCGCTCTAATCAGGAAATTAGTAAAAATATATATCCCTCGTTTGTTCACATACTACGTATGTAGAAATGCTTCTCACTTACTCATTCATAAATATTATATTTAACAGTAAAATTGTATGAAGAAAACAGTTTTCTTATTATTTTATTGAATTGTTTGAAAAATAATTCGGAAGTCACACTGCAATAAAAGTAGATTGTTTTTTTATCGTTAAAACATTGATTTAAGTTGAAAGATAATTGTATGATTTGGTAAAATTGGATTCTATAACCTAATAACCCTTAATAACCTAGTAATCCTATTAACCCTTAGCTTTACTTATAAGATAGTTGATAAATCTAATTTACCATTATCAACTATCTTTCTGTCGTTTTTTCTCCTTCTCTTTTCATTTTTTCCCTATTTCCTCCATTCAACACTTCTTACGCTCTTTCTTAGTAATATCTCCTCCATGCTTACTTCATTTTTACTTTTCCTCTTCCTACATTCACATCCTGCATACTTTTTTCCCCTCCTTTTTCCAATTCCTCTTTTATAATTCCTTAGTCAGAATCTAGCAATAATTTCTATTTTTTTAATATCCCGTTTTTCTAGGTTCTCCAGCATCCTTCTTGTTCACAACATTTCGTATCTTGTTATATTCGTATCGTATTATATTTGACTTCATCCACCATGTACATGCATTCCTGTTGCTGCACTTCAATGTTATATTATTTTATCTCTGTACCTTCCTTTATTCGTTATAGAATCTCTCTATCTCCTCCCCAGCTATCCCTCTTCCTTCGTAGCACCTGCTCGTCACCTTTTCCCATTTTCTGTTCCCTCCTCTCCTGATTAGTTCTCCCACTATACGCAAGAGTCCGCTCTTTACTTTTTAATTTTTTCTTCCCACTCGCACTGTCTGTTTTGAAACAAAACTGTTTTTCATGTGAATACATAGTAGACGAAAAGATAAATGAAGTCTGTACATGCAGTACAGCACAATATGCCACCAAATAATTTTGTTTAATTGAAACGATTTTGTTAAATTTTTACTGTAATTTTATGAATATAATTTTTGACTAGTAAACGTTTAAATATTTTAAATTACCAACAAAAAAAAAACGAAGTAATAGTTGAACTTGCTGATTTTCTCTTTCTACTTGGTTCTTACAGAAAACTTTATTAATCTATAGTTATGGTCTATGAAATTTTAAATATACGAAACAATTACTATTATTTGATAATCAACTAATAATTATTAGGAGCTTCTGGTAAGTTATTTAACAAAAAACATTAATGCTAAAAAAAATATAATTATACAATAATAATAATAATAATAATAATTAAACAGAATTAATTAAAATTTTTGTCTCAGCTCATCAAGGTGGACTACACACTGAAGGCGTTCATTGAGAGTGTCTATTACATCCTATTGGACACCTTAGGCCTTCAAATTAGGTGATTACATTTTCTGTAACTACATTTCTTATTAAGTCTGCACTTGTTAACATTTTAACATTTGAAAATACTCTTATTAAGTTAAATATTTATAAGTTATAAAAGATAGTCAATAAAGAATTGGCTTTAGGTGCAAGGAAGTTATAAAACACAAGATTGACAGGATTGGTAATGTCTAAAATTATGTCTAACTTTAAATAATAATTTATAAAATACACTTTTTCATAGTGAACTATCGTTCACGCAAAAATTAATAATACGTGCAAAAACATAAAACATTGATGTGACCATACATCAATGTAATATTTGACTAATAAAAACAAATATTTACTTTAAAAGCGTCATATTTTATTATTTTACAGCTATTCTAAAATTGTTATGAATAAATTTAAAAATATGTAACTGTTATATTGTTACAAATGACATCAAAGGTTACAAACTGGTTAGGGCGCGTAGTGAAAGTGAACAGAGTATTGCTTTGAAACATTCTATGCACCAAATGTTATAAATTCGTGGGTGCGAACGAAGAAAATCTTGACAGAAGTCTTTGCTCCAGGACTTTCTATATTCAACAATAACTTGTAACGTAACGTGTAATAACAATAGCGTTGTATCTTAATAAATACAGAATAGCCACAATTAAATAAGAACAAGGATTACAATATTTATATACTTTTTTAAACAACACAAAACAATTTATAACTTTGCACAACTTTTTACATCTACTATTTAGTGCAAGGTATCAGTGGGGGGTTTTGCTTATGTTTAGAAGGGACGGTGTGGCGCACAACGTGTGGGTTGGGTTCAAAATAAGAAATATATAAAAACATCTAAATTATCAAGTATTTATCGCTATTTATTCATTATTTAAGTTATCACATAAGTAATTTACAACATATTTTGGTTTACTAGCTCTATTATAGTGATATTGAAAGAACACTAAGAAATACGTCGAGCATTAAGGATCCTATCCCCCAATGCCAATCTAAGTTTGGTGCAATAATTTTCAAACACCGAAAATTTCGTTCGTTATCCGTCAAAGTTGGTTTTATTATGAATAGCGAGTCATATAGCTTCCCTAAGTTCAAGATTCGTTTTTTGTTGCGTTTTTAAGAAAAACATGCCCTTGCTTTAAATTTCCAAAATCAACAGTCTCTATAACAACACTCACTGCAGCTTATTCTGCATTTTTTTAAATAAAATTAAATTCTTCTTCCATTGTCAATTCCTATTCATCGTCATCCACCAATAACGATTCCTCCAAGTTGTCAGTAGAATTAACTGCCAAGAAAGAGAAAAGTCTACTCATCATAGTTTCGTTCATGTAAATTTTTTTTTTAATATTTATTTTTAGTGCATCAACTTTTAAAAGTTATTAGCACTTAAAAGGCATATATACATTTATAAATATTTACAATACATAATTCGTAATTCATAATTCATAACTTACAACTTATAAATTTATTAATAATAAACAAATTAAATTTGTTTTGTTTATAAACTCAATAAGGTTTTTCAGATTTTCTCTTCTTTTATATATCAGCCTATACTCCTGAGGTATATTACATTACAGTAATATGTTTTCTCTTCTGGAATGCGCCCTGAATGGATTCCTTCTTTAGCATAATTATCAACTTGTTCGTTTTGTGTGATACCGATGTGAGACTGAATCCATAAAAATTGAGTTTCTATTTACTTGATGTGGAGGTTGTGAATAAAACGATGGATGGTTTGAACTGTTGGGTGGTTGGTATAAAGAGTGTCTTTGGTAAATAGGGCACTCAGTGTGTCAGATAAAATTAGTATATTTCTTTAGATGTTTGTTAATAACTTCTTGTAAACTTTCTATTATTGCATATAATTCAGACGTAAAAACACTGTATCTTCAATTATATAGGCGCAAGCCATCTCATCCTGTATTTTGGTCCCATCTGTATAGAGTATAATGTAATCTTGGTATTTTTCCAAAATACTATTTAGTACCGACCTGTAAATGGTAAGATTAGTATTACTTTTAGTAATTTTTGACAGAGTTAAGGCTATACATGGTAGTCTTATGATCCATGGTGCGATGATATTAAGTATTATTGGAATTGGTTTTATGTATGATAAGATTAGAATCGGTTTTTTCAGTTTACAGTTTCTGTGTTGAAGTGAGACATTTTGTGGGGCTTTTGTAATTCCAAAGTTTATGTTAGTCGGTTTCGATATGACTGATGCAAAATAATTTAGAGATAGTTGGCCTCGCCTAAGTAAAGGTGGTGGTCCCCACTTATGGCATATAGGCTCTTTAGGCGAGATGTTCTAAATGCACCACTGCCTAGTCTTAAACCTGTATTATAAATACTGTCGATGAGTTTAGGAATATTTTTATTTGCAGTTTGATATATGGTTTCACCGTAATCTACTTTAGAGCGGATCAAAGTTTGATAGTTATGCATTAGTGTTATCTGATCACTTCCCTAATTATTGCATGATATACATTTCATAACGTTTAGGACACAACTACATTTTGTTTTGCAATTATTTATATGATCGACCCAGGATAATTTTTCATAAAAAACCATGCCCAAATAAGAAATTTGGCGTGTATATGTAAGTTCTTCGTTATATATTGTCAGTCTTGGAGGATAAATAAGCTTTGGTGATTTATTAAAAAGGATGCATTTATTTTTGGTGGTGGAAAATATATATCCTGTCATATTAATTAAATGTTATGTTATTATTGGTTATTTCTTCAACATATAGATTCCAATCGGCTTTAGAGATTTTCCATCTTAATCCTGTTCAGTTCATATCTGTTGCATTGCTTAAGATTTAAAGTTCTTTATAAATCTGGTAGGACTCACCCTTCTAGTTTCGATGCTATTTGTGGTTGGCATAGAGTTAAATCAACTGCGGATGTACTTTGAAAAGAAAAATGAAAATGCGTGTGTTGACCGTCATTTAAGAGTATTAAATTATTAATGTTAAATAATTTTTCTTTTAATTTACCTCTATTGTCCGTAACATTGCCCCATAGTCTGTTATGTGCATTAAAATCTCTAAGGGCCGGTTTTATGGTTTTCTATTTACTTCGGGGATTATGAAACCTGGAGTTAGTTTAGTTCAGTACTTATTTTTGTATCGGGTTTTATCATTCAAATTTATTTCCGTGTTAGTTAATACCGAAACAAAGTAAATAAACCGTAACGTAAACCATTCTCTTTACGGCAAGTGGTACGTAGATTTAAAAGTGTATGAAATTCAAATATTTGTTTACATTAGTAAACCCAAGATAATGCCATATTCAGTTTAATTCAGGGGCGTAGCTACCGCCGTATCTGCCGTATCAATTATACGGGGCCCCCGGGCCACGGGGGCCCCCAAAGTGTGTAAGGAGAAAAAATAAAAACTTTCTAATTTTTTTTATTTTACAAATGAAAAAATTCTATAAAGCAATTACTTTCAAAAGTTGGCAACACTCCAACCCAAAGACTCCAAAGAATATGGAATTGATTTGACTAAATGTAGAGGACAGGGTTACGATGAAGCGAATGTTATGTCGGGTGTGTATGGAGGATTACAAACCCTAATAAAAGAGCATGCTCCAAATGCCGATTATGTTCATTGTGCTGCGCACGCTTTAAACTTAGTTTTAAACGATGCTGCGAGACATGTTCGTGAAGTATCGACTTTTTTCGATAATTTAGAAAAAATATATACTTTTTTTGGCAATAGTATAAAACGCTGGGCTATGCTAAGTGACGATTCATCTGAAAAATATTTGATTACCCTTAAAAAGGTATGTCCTACCAGATGGTCTTCTAGGAACGACGCTTTATTAGCGGCAAAGAAAATTTTTTTACTAATCATGAAAACTTTGTACCAACTAAATTTAATTTCAAATAAAAAAGATGAACGTGAAGAATGTAAAAGTATAATTAATATTTTAGAGAGTTATGATTTCTTAGTGCTCGTTACATTTTTTTCTTCACTATTTAAAATTATTAATCCTGTTTCTAAAGCTCTACAGAATGAAAATAATGACTTACAGAAATCTAGTATTTTATTAAGTAATCTTTTAAATAGACTGTGCCAATTAAGAAATCAGAATTCATTTAATAGTTTGCTAAATAAATCCAAAGATTTAGCAAAAGAGTGGGGGGTAACAACTGTTTTTAAAAACAGTAGGCGAAAGACAACGAAGCGTTTTTTTGACGAATTATCACAAGATGAGAGAATTTGCGACCCGGAATCCTATTTTAAAGTCAATGTATATACTATTGCTGTTTAGATATATTAATTTCTCAAACTAAAGAAAGATTTCAGAGCCTTTGCGACCTGAGTAGTATGTTCGAAATATTACAACCGGAGAAACTCCTATCTTCTTCAAGCGAAGAGATATTAAACGCTTCCGGAAAACTGTCTGCAGTAAATACAGTAAAGACATCTCACTTAATCTTTGTGACCAATTAAAGGCTCTAAAAACATGCTTAAGATCTGAAATTAAAAAAATTTATTCCATTAAAGAACTCATTGAATTATTGCTAGTATAATTCAATAGTCTTGCATCCAGTTTTCCCGAGGTAATCACAGCATGCTTTTTATTCTTGACCCTTCCAGTTACAACCGCAACAGCTCAAAGAAGTTTTTCAAAATTAAAACTGATAAAAAATTACTTAAGAACTTCGATGGTACAAGAACGGCTGTCAGACCTCTCACTATTGTCCATAGAGGCAGAAACTTTAGAAAAACTAAAATCATCATCAGCCATAAATGATTTAATAAATCAGTTTGCCGAAAAAAAGGCAAGGAGAGTAAATATTTAAAATTTGATTTTTATTTGCAAAATGGTTAAATTATGTTATGATAAATAAATATTTCTTTTCACAATATTTTTTTTCTTTTGTGAAAAATCTTTACCCCCATATAAGGGTCTCCAAGCAAATTTTTTATACGGGGCCCCGACAAGACACGCTACGCCACTGGTTTAATTATTGTTTTAAAAATGTCTGACAAGAGAGCACGTACGTTTAATTTTACTATTGAGGATTGCCAAGCCCAAATAGATGCGGTTAGGCTGAAATCTTCAATACAGTTGCCTTTTGGAAGCGAATGTCATTTAGGTCATGCAAATAATTTGGTCTTTTTTTAATTCCTTTCTTATTTCTCAACTTAGTACTATATTTGTATAATAGCTGATCTTCCTCATCATCTGTTAATGCTAATTGATTATGGTCACTCACAACATTCATAATAAACAATTTAATTTTTTAATATTATAACATGAATAATGCTGTATAATAACACCTAAAATATTATAATAATGAGAGCTAAACTGGCTGAGATAGCATGATATTTTATCTCTGTTGCACACTTATTGCGGGTTAACATATTTAAACCTTGATTTATGACGGGATATGTTACTCCGCGTTTTTAGTTCCGAGTTAGCGTTAATCCTTGATGATAAAACCCATTTTTCGTTTAATTCGAGGTATAGCTATTTAGTTCGGTAGTAAGGCGAACCATAAAACCGGGCCTAAGTAATATGAAGGCGGGAGGTAATTGTTTTAATGTCTGATATAATTATATTTTGACTGTTAGGTAGGTATAGGTTGCAATTAGTAATTTTTTGTGAAACATATACTATGACCACGATTACTTTCAAGATGGATTGTATAGTTATATGTTCCGAATAAAAATCTTCTCTAAGCAGTGTAGCCACTCCCCCACTGGCATGTTCCGTAAGTCGATCTTTTCGGAATATATTGTATTTTATATTATTTGGTGTTTGTGTTGGCTTAAAATTAGTTTCTTGGAACAGATTTTAATGGGCTTGTAATCTACTGAAAGTCTTCAAAAGTTTTCTAAACGGCTAAAAAAGCCGTTTAAACTCCACTGCATTAAATTTCGTTTTGAAGGGAATAATTACTGAGTAATTAATTTAAATGGTTTGTTTCAACACTTGTTTTTAATATTTTCATGGTTATATATTGTTATATTTTTTTGCTTAATATTTTTTAGCACTAGACAGACTGTTTCTGTGATGTTAATAGTTTTGATTGTTATAGAATTATTTAAATTTGTTTTATTTTTAATTTCTGTTAAAGCCTGTAGTACCTTTTTAATATTTAAGATTCGTATTAAAAAGTCATCATCTTCTAAAGATTATACTGACGCGTCTTCTTTGTTTTGTTAAATATATGATGTAGATGGAAAATTGAATATTTTATTTTGGGTTTTGGATGTTAAAGGATTAATGCTTGTTGATTTTTTATTGCCTGCCATAGATAGAAAGATCTTATTATAGTTTCGGAGTAGGTCGAACCTATTTTGTGTGAGGACTGAAAACAAATAGTTGTGTTTCCTCCTCCAACTACTTCGCTGCGCGCATCGTTGTACGCTGCGAGCATACTTGTTTAAATTTTTTTTTCACTTATCTCTCAGGGCAGTCTTTGTCTGTTGCTTAGTGGTTACCGCTACAATTTGTGCAACTTGCTTGTGTAGCTGTGCATGTTGACACTGCATGTTCAGAATTTCCACAGGCTCGACATTTAGATATTTGAGAACGGCATTTGGTAGAGGTATGGCCATACTTTAGACACTTGTAGCATTTTACAGTTAGTTTGATGTATAGGTCAACAGCTCAGCGTACTCTCCATAAATAAACATATTTAGGTAAATTTATACCTTCGAAAAACAGTTTAAGAGATATCGATGGTTCGTTCTTGTTGGGATAATTCTAGCAGAGTTTGAATTAAAGATTATAATTACAAAGTGTATATTCTTAATAAAAAGTATTTTGTAAATAGTATCAGCACTGGATTTTAATGAGCGTTCTTTCAGTACAACGTTAAAGTTAACAAGGACAGTATTGCCCCATACACCATTACGAAGTACTCCCGGTACTTTAGTTAGTGTTACCAAACATAGATGGCTCGTATGTTCCTTGTACTAATGTGGTATCTACATTGGTATCTTACTTTACTATTACAAAACATATTTATAATGAGCGGTGAATACAAATATAATTATTTACTATAATTACAACAGTACTTAACACCATTATCAGTAATTACTTTCCGTTTAAGTCTTTAGACTTTAGTCATTTAAAAATTGTTACGTTCGATGTTATTTAATACAGTTTGCTCGGTGTAATCTAAATTAACTTATTTTATAATTGCCATTTTTGTGGTCCAGAAGTAGGGTAGGTATGCTTCAAATTTATTATTCTCTAAAATTAGATTAGATACAATCTTATTTGCGATTTCTGCTGTTAAACATTGAACAATGGCCTCCTTTTTTCATTTTTTTTATTTTTGTGATGTTGTATTTCTTCGTTTTTGATTGTTGTTATTGTGCAAATTGTTTCTGATAGCTTTAGAAGATTATTTGTTGTCCTTGTTGTGATACTTTCATGACCTTATAGGTGCTATAATTATTGTTGCTATTGCATTTATTAAAATTAACTCTAACACTATTATCATCCATAGCTAATATATTTTGATGTGGACGATCGCTATAGTGCCCTCCTCCAGGGCTCACATCACCAATTATTACACACAATAAAAGAACAGAAAACTAAAAAATAATATTAAGTAACTTCACTTAATAAAACTTAAATTAAAACAAACTAAATCGATGTTCTTTAAACGAGAAAAAAATTAAATTTATATTTTAATTATTTTTTTTTGTTTATCAATGCTAGTATCTAACAATGCAACCATACGCTCTAACTGTTAGATCCAAACTCCAATTAAATTTATTATATGCTAAATTATTCAACAAAGTTTGTTCTTAATATTTTCAATTAATGTAATATTGAATCATTGCAAATTAATAAAAATACGAATAAAAAAAAAGTTAAAATAATAACGGATTTCTTAAGTGTTCTAAAAAATTCAAATTTCAATGATCACAAATCAAATATTGATATTTTGACATGCAAAATTAAGGAGCTGTTTTTCAAATTAATAATTAAGAATACTGTTAGAACAGGTTATAATGCGGCAAACTGGATCTGTATAACTGTATAATAATATGCCACGGTTAGAAACAATTGAACTAATGCCTCTCTGCACTAGTCAATAAATGCAGTTGCATGTTAATTTTATATAAGTATCTTATATTTAACCTATTAGCTTCCACACTACGTATACCTTAACAGATACCAGGACATGGTGAAATAGGAGGAAAGAAATTCGCAAAGGGATCTATAAATTCAGAAATTGAGATAAAAGCCAAATTACCTACATATAAAAGTTTTAATATAATCAAAAAATTGAACTTCAATTTGAGAAATCAATATTGCATTAAAAAAAGTCAGCTAAAAGGAAGCAATAATTATATGTTTCATCCAAATTTGAATAAAAAAAGATCGTTCAGAAATGAGTTCTGCAAAATTATATCAACTATAATCAGAATCAAAAGTAATCTAATCATCGCAGAACCCCAGCTCACCTGTATAAAATTAATATTATATCTGAATGCATGCATCTTAATGTGGCGAATTAGGAACTTTAGATCATATTATATTTGAATGCATATGATATAGTCTACAAAGATCAAAATTAAATAGTGAAATATTAGATGGGTATAAAACTTTTTCTGTTAATACTAAATTTTTGTTAGGTAAATCAAAATAATTAGAAATTATTTAAATATTTAGACAATTGTAATGAATATGTATGAAAAATTGTAATAATATTGTATGAAAAATATGAATAAAAAATTTTTGATGGTGGCTATGAAGAATAAAAATCAAGGCCTAATATATAAATTAAAAAAAAAAATTTACATACTGTTGGTATTTGGACAATTATTCATTTAGTTATTTAAATTTGTAAATCTTTTTTTATACCACTTCCAATGAATACACCTAATTAACTATATTTGAAAAACGAATTATTCGTAATGAAGCATTTCCTGTATTTTCAAAATTCTAAATTATTTATTTTTTATTTATTATTTAATTGTGTGCTTTTCGGCTTTACAATCTACAGAATTGTATTTCCTAATACATTTCATTATTATATTCAAACTTACAACTAAACTTAAACAATTCTAGACTTTTATTACTTTCGGCAGTACTTTCTGCTTGTTCTTCTCTTGATCCCTCTCTCTTTATATTCCTCCATATGTCTCCTCTCGACAAATCCTCTATTATATTTTCATTATACTTCTTCCCTTTTGTCTTTATTTTCACTTCTACCGCCTTTTACGTCTATCACTCTGTTTCTTTTGTCCGACTATTGAGTTAATATTAGTAAAAGTATTCCCTCCACATTTACATTGCGGTTTGGAATGGCAACTAAGTGTTCACATGGTTTTAGACATCACTTCTGATTAAAACACTACCATATAAAAAATAAAAACAAAAACTGCTACTGCTATTGCTTCGCTCCTCCTGCTACTCACCCTCCTGTTTCTACTCTGCCATTCCTTCTCTTTCTTTTTTCCATTTCCTTATCTCCGCCATCCACCTCTTCCCTTCTGGCAATCCTTCTTATGTTTTTCGTGTCATTTTCTCTTAAGTATTGTGTTATATCTCTCACTCTCTTAAATCCTTTTAATTTTGTGTTGTAATTGCTCTTCTCAATTTTTTCCATTCCTTCCTGTTGCTGTATCTCCCTGTATCTTCTTCTCAGCTCCTCTTCCACACTTGTGCCTTCTCTCTCTGCCTCCTTTGTCGCCAGTACATTCCTTTCAAAATACTTCTTTCTCTTTTTCAGGCCCCCTCCTCCACCTTCCTTTTCACTTTCAGTGTTATTTATTTCCTTCTCGTATTTGACTGCTATACTTCCTACCTATATTCTTATCTTGTCTCTTTTTAATTCGTCTATTATCATATATTCTGGCGTGCACCTGTCCGGCCCTAATATCTATTTAATGTATCTCTCCTGGATTCTTTATAATTTCTCTTGCTCCTTCTACCCCCATATCTCTGTTCCGTACATAATCATTCTCGTTATTAGTCTATCAAACATCCATTGCCTCTTTTGCATATCCGCACCAATCATAGTTCCACCTAGTCTCCACACCCTTCTCATTGTTAAATCCGCCTCTTCTCCATAGTTTTGTTTAGAATGTATATTCTAGGTACCTAAATTCTTCTAGTATCTCAATGTAATCTGTTTTAAATTTTACTTTTTCCTTATCCTTTTTCCACCCCCTTTTTGGAAAGCAATGATTTCTGTTTTTTCCGTACTCAGCTCTAGCCCTTTCCGGTCGAGATATCTCCCTAGTCGATCTATCATATCCTGCAGTTCTCTTTTTCTTTTCGCCAAAGTGACAATGTCGTCTGCATAGACTAAGGTCCATATTTTTTAATTTTTTTTTATTACCATCCCTCCGTCTTGTCCCCTTTCCATTACTTCCTCCATATCTGCTATGTATATTGAAAATCAAATAAAAATTCCAAATATTTTAGATATGATCTGTTTTGTATTTCTAGAAACATTTTTGATTAATTTATTTATAAGTTTCCAAACACACATGTCAGGAAGTCCTGAGATATTGATATAAAATAGCTAATTCAATATTTTAATTTGTGAAACTTATCACCAAAATCTTTTCAAACACTGTATTTAAAATTTACTTGTACTTAAGAGGCGTGCAGGTCATCAAAATCTACGGATACTCGATGCTAGTGAGATGTTAAGAAAGTAAAAAGAGGCTTATTGCGATAAAGTAGTTAAACTGCACAATAAATATTCATCTGAAGAAGTCAATAGGAAACTTTGTAGTGTAAGTGTAAAGTGTAGTTCTTAAAACAAACAAAAAATATGAATCTGACAAAAAATTTATAAGAAGAAATACTAATAAATGAAGGTACAGAAAGTGTTACAAAATTTGTATAAAAAGTGTTGCATGCTTTGATAATTATACAGCCGACTTCTATTGATTGAAATGTTCATAACTTCCTTGATTTGATTTTAAAATTCTCGTTCGCAAGAACAAAAAAAGGAGAAAATAAATCACCTTATAATTACAGATTTCAAATCCTGACACCTTATTTTAGCATTATACGTGTATAGTGCTGTTGTATATGAATTTAGACATGGTTCACAACTTAATTTCTTTCTAGATACGTTGACGAATCCGAACATCCAGACATTATTCTGGGCCCGTATATCTTCATAGAGGCGTCCGAATACATCAGCGCTTCTCATCCAATCATAACAAACTGGTAACATAAATACTTTGTAGCTAGAAACACATTATTTATAAGTCATAGTTAAAATTTGTTTGTTATGTGTTTAATTTAAAAAAAAAAATTACAAGATTAACAGAAGTACTTCAAGATTAACATAACCGATATTACGCTTTTGAAGTTACGCTAATGCGTTGGCAAGTTTTTTTTTACTTATTAACCTATATTTCAAAAATAGTTTTTGAATGCCTTCTTACTTTGACTAATAGAGGTGTGATTCGCATTATACTTCAAAATATGAACTTTATGGGATAATAAGTTTTTGAGTTACACCAATAGTATCGAAATATACTTAATTAAATGTGAGTTCAAAGTTTCATAAATTCAACAACTTTTATAATTTCGTTATAATATTTAAACTGAGTATAAAGGTGTAATGTGTCTAAAATAACTTACTTACATAATGAACATTGTGACTTACATAATGAACCCTTGGTACAATTAATGGTATGGGTTCATACCCTCCTCCTTATTTACTGTAAAATGTAGTAAATTGAGCTGCAATTTCTCAATATTAATTTACCTACTCAAACTTGCTTCCAAAAATTTTAGAAACATTTATTTTTGTGGAGCGGGCTGCTAGTTGCTTGTGTATGTTGTCAATGCTTAAAAAAGGAACTAAAATATTGCAATCTACATTAAAATATAAAGCAAAACTCTAAAAAATATACGAAGATATAATATTACCAAAACCAGAAAAACCGTCGATCGAAATATCTTTACCGAGACTTGTATCACTGCTGCCAGTAATAGTAAAACTGTTTGAAAATTATGTGTAAAGAGTATATATCCAATAATTTTAAGAAATAATCTTATTTTCAATTATCAGTTAGGCTGTATAAGAAACCACAATTTAATAGGAGCACAGATCAACAAATACACTTTAATGTAGCTAAAGTCTTCGAAGGATGAAGGACTTGACTATAAATAACTTGACCTATGTCAGGTACTCACTTCATACTAATTAACAAGAGCTAGAGCTATTAACGAAAACAAAAGCTAAATTAAAATATGAAGAATTGCACTAAATGAGCACAAATCATTTCTCGTCAACTTTACCAAGTAAACAAGAAACCTATCAGTGAAGCTGACAAAAAGCTATCTGGCATAATATTAAATGATGCTAAATTAGGATGAAAAACACACACAATTAGAGCTAGTAATTAAATTTAGAGAATTGTACTAAATAATAGGTAGGTCAGTGATGCATGAATAGTAAGTTGTTCCTATGAAGACAAATTATCGAATCGCATTGGTTATATCGTATCCAACTATGGCTATGCATAAAGAGAACTAACATTTTCAAAATGAATTACTAATAGCTCTAGTACATTCGCTCTTGGTACATTCGACATTGCATCCTTCAGAGAGTTCTTCTGAGATCATTACTAAAAAAATAAAAGGACATGTTTCTTAGCATCATACCAAACTGCACTGACATCTAAATGGCAAAGTGATCGAACTGTAATACAACCAAGCATTAGGTAAAGGACTTAGAGGAGGAGTCCTTTTGAACTACACCGATAAATAATAAGTATAGTGTAAATGCAAAACGCAATGCGTGTGTTGTAGGTGACATGTATTAGTAATGAATAAATGTTGGTTAGTTGTAAATGCACTAACAAATAACAAAAAAAATTACATTAAAGTTACAAAATTCAACGAGTAAAGTGTTTTTTTTTTGCTGACTTTTTACATGTATTATTTTTCTCTTTTTTTTTTTGTTGCACATACCATCTTTTCCAAGTAATATCTTTAAGGGGAGTATTTGATAGGAACTAGAGATTCTTAGTGATTACCGTTACTTCTTTCAGAAAGATGGATTTAAATAGTTATATTTCTAATAATTAAATGTATTTAATTGTATGAATAAATAAAAATGGCTTGTATGTTTAAGTTTGGTTAGTAAAAATCATTCACTGATATAATTATTGCTATAACACATACAATGCATAGGTATGAGGCGTATTTGAGGAAACCTACCCTGCAAGAGACGTCCGACTTCTATCTAATGGTACTGTCCACGTGGTCTTGGATCGCTTACGGCATAAGTGTACTTATATTGCCGATTTTCTATTGGCTGTTACTTAACATTGTTCGTTACGTTGACAAGAAACTCTCGGCTTCGTGGTCAGAATGTTTCTTGTCTGTGATTGGCACAATGACAGCTAGAGGTAAGTGCATGTTTTCCTTCATTTATTTTATAAAAAAATTATTAAGCGTATTGCATTATTGACATAAAGTGTACTACTACTAGGTAAAGTGTACTAAGTGTAAGTGTAGGTAGCATTTGTACCATTTTCTCTAAAATCCAACTCCAATTAGCCGTTCCTGTCTTAAAAACAACTGCTATTTTATCTTATCTTTATTTTCTTTTTTTTAATATTAATTTTTGAGTGCATTAACTATTTTTAGTTATTACCACCTTATATCTTTTGCATACATTTTCATACATTAATTTATATATATTTTTTCTTATGATACATAAGTTATACAATATATAATAATTATTTTTATATATCAGTTTTTCTTATCATTCTATTTCAAATTCCTCATTAAGTGCTTTCTCATCCTCATTCATTTTCTATTTCAGCATCTCGATATGACACAGGAATCGCTTCAACTATGATGTTCCCAATTCCATTCAATCTCTTCTTTTTTTTTTATTTCTCTTATTGTTTCAGCAATCTGCCTAAGTAAGCAATAAGCTTCTTACATGATTATTTATTTAAGACATATAAGAGAAACATTCCAGTGAATGCCCTCTTGTTTTTATATACAATTAACTAGTATAATATATCGTACATTGTACACTATTTCTTATCGTGGACCTAAAGCTAAGTCTACTGGTTAATATCGCCTTAATCTGCAAGGTTCCCTGTTCTCACACACGTTCAGTTGATTCGCCAACGCATTGGGATAATTGATTATTCTATCACTATATTTTGTACTGGATAGATATATTTCATTTTTGATGGATGCTATTGGGATGTCTTTCCGGATGACTTCGTTAGTGACGTAGTATGGTGCATCTACAATGAGTCGTAGTACTTTATTTTGAAATCGCTGGATTATGGCAATATTGAAGTTGCTTGCAGTACCACAAAGCTGAATTTCGTAAGTCCAGATGGGTTTCAGAATGGTTTTATATATAAGTACTTTGTTGTCCATAGAGAGTTTTGACTTTCGACCAATTATCCAATACATTTTCCTGATTTTAAGACCAAGCTGCTTACGCTTTGTAAAAATGTAATTTTGCCAGGTAAGCCTTCTGTCCAAATGTATACCGAGATATTTAGCGTCATTGGATTGTGGAATTACACAATTATTTATTTTCACAGGCAAGCAAGTTTCTCTGCGCGTGGTAAATAATACATGCGTTGATTGACTTTCGTTTGCTTTTATTCGCCATTTCTTGAGCCACCCTTGAGTCATATCAAGGTTAACCTGTAGATTCCGTGATGCCGCTACTGGGTCTGTATGTGATGCTAATATAGCAGTATCGTCTGCAAACGTAGCAACGGTAGTTTCTGTTGTAGTTGGCAAATCGGAAGTGTAGAGAAGGTATAGTGTGGGTCCTAGGACACTTCCCTGAGGAACTCCTGACTGGATGGGTTTCAATTCAGTACATTCGCTACCTATTTTAACCATAAAGTGCATATTATTCATATATGATCTCAATAGTTGATAATCTTAATACGTAAGTATTTTTTTCAGTTTATATTGAAGACCTATATGCGACACTTTTTTGAAGTTTAGGCTATGTCTAGAAAAGCTGCTGAGCAATTTCTTTTGGCATTTAAATCTCTATTAACTGTGTTAACCAACCGATGTACTTGTTCTATAGTACCGTGCTAATTGCGGAAGCCAAATTGATGTTTGGGAATTAGCTCCTTTTCATCAATAATACATTTTAACCTCTTAACGTATATTTTTTCTAATAATTTCGATAGTATCGGCAGTAAACTTATGGGTCTATAGAAAGTAACCTCTTCCGGTTTTTCCCAGATTTCGGAATCATAATTATTTGAGCAACCTTCCAACTACTTGGATAGTAGTTGGTTCTAAGAAATGCATTAAATATGAAAGTAATTAGTTTTATACATTTCTTAGATAGTTCGAATAATACCTTTCCTGTGATTAGGTCAAAACCCGGTGATTTCCTAATATCGATTTCTTTTACTATTGTTTTCCAAGTTTCCTTGGTTGCAATTTTTTTATGAGGAAAATCCGTTTGGAAAGGGCTGTCCAGAAAATCCAAAATACCATTTTCTTCTTCTGCTGCCGTTTCTGAAGGATACGGTTTGAACACTTCCTGCAGATGATTAGCAAACATCGCAGCCTTTTCTTTGTCATTCCTTGCATATTTATTTTTATCATCTTTGATAGGAGAGTTGTGTATTTCTGGTCTTTTAATCTTCCTTGATGCTTTCCATAGCGAGTACTCCGTAGCTTCCGATAATGTTAAATTTTCAAGATATTCTTGAGTACATTGGTTATTATGCTCCACTATCAATTTCTTTAGGTTTTTTATTGCTCTATTTAGTATTCTTTTATTAGCAGGTGATTTGCATAGTTGCTATTGTTTACGTAGATATCTTTTCTCCATTATTTTCTCCTTAATGAGTAGGGGCAGATCACTATTCCTCCCTTGGATAACTTTATGCGTGGGAGTAGCAAACCATGCTGCTTCTTGGATGTTTCTGGTTAGGTGTTCTACTGCTATATCAATTTCCAGTTCAGTTTTCAGTGGTATACTTAGCGAAATAGACCCATTTAGCTTTGATCTAAAAAGGTCCCAGTTAGTTCGATTATTGTGCAAGAATGGCCCAGTTTCTTTACTACGTATTTCCTCGTATACAGTAATAATCACCGGAGAGTGATCTGATGACAAATCTAAACAGAATTTCGCTTTACACTTTTTCGGGTTATCACCTTTAGTGATACAAAAATCGATCACATCTAGAACTTTCTTTTGGTCAGAAGGCCAAAGTTGGTTCGTAGGTTGAAATTGATTTTAGATTTTCAGCACTCATTGCTTTTACTAGTTCTTTACCCTTGTGAATAGTTAATCTCGAGCCCAATGTTGGGTGCTTCGCGTTATAGTCACCCCCTGCCACAAATTTGTTACTCAGTGTTTCATAAAAGTCACGTAGTGTTCCTTCTTGTTGTTGTGTTTTGGTGGACAATAAATTGCTGAGATTGCTATAGGGCTAACTTCATTTTCAATAGTAATACTGGTGGCCTGTAAATAATCCATTGCAAACTTCTCTCTTTCATGATGTGCAATACTATCTTTTATAATTATTGCAGTTCCATCATGTGCCTTACCATCCGGATGTCTAGTGTGATATATTTTATATTTTGGAATACTAATGTAATGCCGTTCAGTGAAGTAGATCTCTGATACCATTATGATATTTATGTCTTGGTCAATGAAAAAAGGTTTTATTTCCCGAGAGTGTAGGTGTAAACCGTTTGCGTTTTAAATAGACAATTTATACTTTTGTTGTTTAAATATTTGTTGTTGTACTGTCATTAAGCCAATTTACTAACTACGACAGTAAGTAGGTTGAGCATCGTCCCCATCTGTCCCATGAGTCTGGCAAGCATTTCTTCAAGCTTAACCATATTGCTGTCGGATTTGGTGCTTGTTGGGATTATGTGATCATTAAGAGCTCGGGCGTATGATACTCCAGTTCTTATTTGGCTTTCTAGGGTGAATTGAGCTTGAGTTTGATTGTTCTTCTTTTCACGTAGTGTAGGCCATAATTTCTGTTGCAATTGCTTGTGAACTTCACATCCTCTGTAGTTTGCAGGGTGATTTCCTCCACAGTTAGTGCATTTAACTTGGTTGTCTTTTAATTGGCGGGAGCAATTTTTCGTCTCATGTTCCTCAGCACATTTTACGCATTTGTGTACTTTGCGACACTATGCTTTAGTATGCCCAAATGTCTGGCATCTTGTACATTGTGGAATTACTCTCTTGGTACGTGGTGGTTCGCATTTAACAATATTATAATCAAGTTTTTCTATGTTGTATACTTCTTTGTTGTTTCCACTAGTTTTTAGGTCTACATAAAACATAGGTAGAGTTAATTTGGTGACTCTGTGTTTTATATTATAAATGTTCACTGCTTCGTGGTCAAGACCCAAGAGCGCTGATTTTATTGCTTCCACCTCTGTTCCATGGTGTAGGCCTCTTATTACAAACCCTAATGTTTTCTCACTTTTTGGTTTGAAGGTGTGGTATTGGGTGTTTTTCTCATCCAACTCTTTTATAAGAGTTTTAAAGTGTTCAGCCTCAAAAACTTGAACTTTAACTGTTTTAAAGATATTTAATTTTACTGTATAATGACTCGTAGTTTTTTGCATCAGTGTATGGATGAGTGGAATCACTCCTACCTTATATATTGTTACGGGTGGAGGTTTGGGTATAATGGTTGTGTTGCTTGATTCATTGGTCGCTGTCTTCTTTGTGGTTTCTATGTTTCCTCGTTCCTCTTCTGTCAGGCATTCAAAACTGTTATTGGTTTCTATTGGTTTACTCAGCCAATAGTCGGCTAGTTTTGTCTGTTTCCTGGCATTTAGCACTTCTGGACTTCTTAGTCTTTTCTTGTGTTGGACGATTGTCTAACGGTTGGATGGAGATTGCACACTTTGGGGAATAGTCTCTGGGATGGTCTCCGTTTTATCAGAGATGTTTGTTTTGCGGTGCCGTAAGCTGTTTTATTTTGCAGCGGCCTTCTAATCACCATCTTATTAATTATTGGGTCACAATTAATTTAGATTTGATTATAATTTATTCACAATACAATACACTATTATTATCAGAACAATGATTGTGCACTGCATTGTTTATAGGAATTCACTTTTTATCTAAGTATTTTGTTTGAGGAGAAACCCACATGTTATACCATATAGGTTATACACCATATAATATAAGGTTTATTTTCCACTTTAAATACAGATTTAGATTATCTATGATAATTTGTATATGTTTAACGGATACTCGTTCAAATCGTTTTAAACACTTCTTTTGTTAATATAGTAACGAACAATAGTAGTTAAAAACAATTTTATTAAATAACTTATAGAATATTTTCAGAACGGAAAAGAAAGAACGTCTGCACTGCTTAACAAGCATTAATGAACTATGAATCTCTTCTAAAGCTGTTATTTTTTCCCCCTTTTTCTATTTTCCTTCTCGAAATTTTCTTTTTTTGATAATTTTTTTTATTATTCATTTCTACCAAATTGGATTTTACCAAACCCAAAAAATATAACTTTGGCCAGGTGATCGAACCCGGGGACACAGTTGTAAAATTAAAGCATCTATGCTTTCGCCCAACTGTGTCGTTATTTTTATTCTTATCTTCGCCATAACAGTATATTTGAGGCTTTAAAGATAAACCAGAGAAATATATCAACGAAAAATAAATTCTTTATGATTACAGTGGTAGCCGCTCGAAATGCTAAAAATTAAAAATGCTGTAATTTAAAAATTTCACTGTATTGTAAAAACATTTGAAAAATTGTGACGCAGCAGCTTTAGCAAAGATAATTCCATCGAGTCTATCCGACACGCTGCACGAATGTAGTCTGAAGTTATTTTGTCCTATTCTCGATGAAAAGCAGGTATCAACCGGGTCATATTTTTTAGTTAATACTTTTGCATTCAGAATGGACCATATGGAAAACTTTATTGGGATTAAGTCCGGTAAATATGGTGGCTATTGTTATTAAGAAATGAAACTGAGAACTTCTTGTAAGAATCGTTGTGTTTCATGGCCTTTATTGGATGGTGCTGAGTCTTGTTAAAACGTCCAATGATTACTACTGAATTGTTTACGTGCCCAAGGTAACAAAGCATCTTTAAAATTTTCTAGGGTAAATTTGTTAATATACCTTTACGCCCTGTTCATTGAAAACAAGTGGTGAGCGTGGTGTGGTAGTTACTACAGCTCAAACCATCACTGATGCAGTGCAATTCGCTTGTCTAAATTATATTTTGATTTGCACTCTAAGTATATACGATCGATTTGTTTGTATATATATTGCTTATTCTACTATAGGCAGTAAAAGCCAACGGTCGTGTTTTTTCTCTGCGAAGCCAAACCTATTGTGTAATTATTGTTGTGTAATTATAAAATAAAAAAAACAATAAAATAGATAGATAGTAGACTAATAGACAATAGCCTATTATCTAGAAGAGCACTCCTAATACTAGGAGTAACGGTTAACCTAAAAACTCCTTAGTAAAACGCATTTTCAACTGCTAATATATTTTTTCTAATAATATAATATTAGTTATACTGAATAATAATATTGCAAATAGTGACAGAAAAGGTGAAGGTCGGTGTGGCCGCAGAGAAAGCTGTTACATTGGCCAACGTAGTATTTTCTATGAAGAAGGAATGGATTTAGAAGGATATTACAAGAGATGTTGTAGGGTCAAATCGATCCTAAAAGAAGCATATTTTCGATGATGTATTTTGACGATGCAGATAATATATAAATATTTCTGTAATTACTACATTATAAAATAACATTGAGAGAATGCTCTGTGAAATTTTCATAAATAAATATATAAAAAATAAGGTATTTACAGCGAAACTCCACAGACGTAACAAAAAAAAGTTTCATTACGGTATCACTCATAACTTATCACTGGATTATTTGAAATCAAAATGATTTCATTAGTTGAGTTTTTTTTTGATTGATTTTAATTTTTTTTACAGCAGTTAGAAGTGAAAATGCTGATTGTTAATGAAAAAAATCAGAAACTTTGTTATTTTAAAATACTTTAAAATAAAAAAAAAAAACTGAACAGCGCTACCTCGGCATTTATGTAAAGAAAGAGTGTGCAGTAGATTTTGAGCTAGAGAGTGCATCGACTCTGAATAATCTAATTATGAGAAAAACGCGATTAAAAGTTGCAAAGAAAGACAAAACCAGAGCAGAGAGGTGAATGAAGAACTCTATATCTCCGACAGTTTTACTTCAATCGACTTCAAATTTTTACACAATAAACTTAATATGTTCTACATTAATATAAATAAATAGGAAAAAAATGAAAATAGAAAAAAAATGAAACTTAAGAGAGAGAAACCTACTACTTTTAACTACTATGACAATTCGTTCGTTCGTTTTTTCGAACACTCAATTTTACCCGTTTTTTATTTAAAATATTTCTATGTTCCTATCAGATTTTGATATATATCTTTGTGTTATTATAAAATTTGATTAATTACCTATAAAAAGATAATTGTATATTTAAACCTACCTACCTCCTGTCAACGGTCAGGGTGGTGTAAAAAATAACTTACATTTAGATATTTTTTAAAATACATTTTTAATTAATTTTTAATTATTATTTTTTTAAACTAGAGTGATGCACATTTATTATTAAAGACTCAAACTATTTATAACAGTATTTTTCTAAAAAGTTTGGTATTTCTACCAGACGTTAGGTTTAAAAAAGCTGAAGTGTTCGATTTTTCGAACGTTGGTAAGTTTTTATCATTTATATTTTATTCTTTGACATGTGTATGCAACGAACTTTTCTTAATATGTATACACCATTTATACACGTGTTTTGCCAAGGAAATTGCATACATTAAAAACCTAGTGTTTTATATTAGTTAAGTACTTAGTGTTATATTTTAGTGTTTTTTTAAAATTACCTATTGTTTTATATTACATATAAACAGGCTCTAAACGCCTATAAAGGTGGTACTTGGGATCTGCGCTTATGCGTAAAATAAACTAAACAGGAGTTAAGATTAATATGATTTATTAAATAAATAAAACTGAATACAAAGCAAGTACGTGTTCACGCTTTGACACGCTATAAAAGACTGCTCTAGCTGTACTGTATGTATCAAGTACATTCCACTTAATGCAGGTTATACTATAAATTAAAATTTTGGCGGTTATAGTAATCTAATGCTTATAGTCGGCCAATCCTGACTCCATGATTGTTCTCAATCATCAGGGTTTTTGGATTGGTTCTGGTTGTCATCTTCTTCTTCTTCTGGGTCCTTCCTCCTCGTCAGGCAGTTGGAACCAGAGATTCATTCTGTCCGAAGCGAATACGTATTAAAACGACGTCTGTGTTCGTTTGGCTCCTGGTATGTTTTTCAGAATGTATCTGTCGTGTGGCAATACTTCTGTCACTAAATATGGCCGCTTGTACTTCGGTGTAAGCTTCCTGGGGCTTTCAGTGGCTGCTGCTTCTTGTTCCACAAGTACTATATCTTATTTGCTGTACTGAGTCGGCTTGAGTCTTTTGGAATCATATGTCCTCTTTTGTACTAGTTGATTTTTGTCGATAGCTTCTTTTGCTTTTAAACGAATGTCGTTTAAGTTCTTGGTTGTCTGTTGCATTAGCTTCGTCCAACGTGATTAGAATTTTATTCTGCAATTCATTTTTCGGATTAACATCAAATAATAAGTTGTGTGGGGACATACCTGTGGTCTTATTCTTTGTAGTGTTCAAAGCACACTGTACGCTTTTCAGATTCTCGTTCCAATGCTGTTCTTTTTTTGACATTGTTGTAATTGCTGATAACAATGTCTTGTTTTATCTCTCGACTTGTTCTTTTGCTCTAGGAGTCGCTGTCGCTGTCATATTGTAATGTATTCCATTTTCTTCACAATACTTTTCGAACTTCTTTGTATCTTGCTGTGTTGGCGGTCCAAACATTAAGAGAATAAAAAGAAGACGAACTATATTGTACGGAGAGTACAATATAGTTCGTCTTCTTTTTTTTCTCTGCAAATGTTGTGATAATCACATTCAATACATGCTGCAATGTATTTCTTGACGTACTGTCTCATTCTTGGGAACCAATAGTGTGTTTACAAATGTTCTAGAGTTCTTTCTTCTCCGAAGTGCCCTAGATCATCGTGATTCTGTTTCACAATTCTCCATTTGATCTTTCCTGGTACGGCGCATCGTTTGTCTTGTTTTTGATAGATGCGTCTTTTTTCTAGTACATAATCTGTGTGCACTTGTTTTCCTTTATTCGTGGTCGGTTTTCTCTTTAATCGATTATAGATTTCCTGCAATTTCTGATCTTGTCGTTGCATTGTCAATAACCAATCCTCTTCAGATACGTCTACGTTCATTATTTTCACAGCTACGACTTCTGCTTCTTGACATTCGTCATGGGGTGCACTGGTAATTGCATCCACATGCTCCATTTTCTTAGAAGTTCTATATTTTAATTGCATGTCGTATTCTTGAAAATGTAGCCACCATCTGGCTATTCGTGGAATTAAATCTCGTTTCGACATTGTTGATTTCAGTGCATTACAATCTGTTATCACCTTAAATGGTCTTCCTAGAAAATATACTCTAAATCTTTTTACAGATTCTACTACTGCTATCGTTTCCATTCCGTAGATGTAATATTTCTGTTCCGCAGGAATCGATTGTCTACTGAAATAAGCAACGGGATTTAATAATTTCTTACCATTGTATTGTTATAAAATATCTGCTATCACATAGCTGCTGGCGTCACAGTGTAGTTCATGTTTTGCGTTAACATAAAACAACTGTAGTAATGGTCTGTTTATTAACTTTTCTCTTAGTTCGTCAAAAGCATTTTCCTGTTATTTTGTCCTTATGAACTCATTGGCTTTCTTTGATTATGCTGTCAATGGTTTTGCGATATTTGCAAAGTCCTAAATAAATCTGCTAAAATAGCTGCATAATCCCATGAATCTACGTACTTCGTGTGCATTCTTCGGAGTCTGGTAGTTCGATACTGCATCTATTTTCCGTTGTCCTGGTTTTATTGCTTCTTGACTTATTTTATATCCTAAGTAGTCGATGGTTTCAATAAAAAAATAACATTTCTTTAACTTAAACGTTAATCCATATTCCTTGATTACCTCAAAGAATGTTTTAATTACTGTCATACCCTGTTCAATACTTTTGCTTGGTATTAAGATGTCGTCCATGTAAACTTGAAATTCACCAGGTGTAAAGTTTTGTTAAACTCAAGTTATCAGTCATTGGTGCATTGACTAATCTGAATGGCAAATTCTTGAATTGATACTATCCACTGTTGGTTATGAATGCGGTTCAATGTTTTGAACTTTTTACATTTTTATGTGATGATAGCCGCTACACATATCCAATGTTGTAAAGTACTGATTGCCTGCTAGTTGATTCAATTGAGCGTCTATTAAAGCCATGGGGAATTCTTTTCGTTTTGTTTTGCGTTTAATCTTCTGTAATCAACCACTAAGCGTTCTTCTCCAGTCTTTTTCTGTACCAGTCTCATAGGGCTTGAATATTCTTATGTAGACTCTTCTATGATTCCAGCATCTAGCAACTCTTTTACTTCTTTTTCAACTTTTTGAATTTGTCCATAAGGTAATCTGTATGGTCGACTTCGTATTGGTTCTGTATCCGGTAATTCTATTTTTATTTTAACAAGGTTAGTTGTTCCTATTTTGTAAATGTTCTTCGCAAAGCATTTACTATTTTCAACTATCAATTCACACAAGATTTCTTTTTTTTTTTTAGATAAATAAGTCTGTATATTTATCTCTGATTTTTCGATTGGTTCTCTGTATTTGATCTTGGTCACATGTGAGATTGTTTTATTTTCCTTATCATCACAATCCATCTATTTGTACTACTTTACAAAACACACTTCAATATTTTGCTTTTTTGTTTCACATTTTAATTATCATTTTGGCTCAGATTTTACTTTTGTCTTTACTATTGACCTAGTTCTGCATGTGGAAGCTTAATGTCCATGACGTAGACATTTTGTGCATTTTAGTTTATTATTACTTCTCTTATTTGGATAGTAACTAGCTATGTGACCTGTATTATTACACAAATAACATTTTCTTATTTCACTTAGTACCTGTAATTTGTCATCGCGTTTCTCATGACGTATTTTGTGTTCGTTCTAAGACATGGTTGACTGTACAGGTCGTGAATATTCTTGTCGATACTTTGGTTGACTAATCGTTTCTTCGTAGACCTTAATCTGTTCCATTAATTCATTTAAATCAGCATATTTAACTAAAGAAAGTGTACGAACCATCTCTAAATCATTCAGTCCACTAATGATGTATTTCTGTATAGCAATATTAGATCAATTCCCTCTTTTCGCTATCGCTACAATCGAATAGAAATAATCCTCAATAGTTTTGTCTGCTTGTTTAGATCTCTTTGTTAGCTGCATATGATTCTTACTTTTTTCTTCGCTATTAGGGAACAATTTGACAAAAGCGTGTGAAAATAAGTCAAAATTAGTGTAATATTCATCTACTGTATCGTACATGAAATTCATGAGCAACGTAAATATTCAAAATTTAGTACGAAAGGCAAGTGTCAGCGATTTTTAGTTGTTTCTCAGAATATAAAATGATATTTTTGTAACGGCGATCACGCAGTACAATAATAGAAAGTAAGTTCACGTATTAATAAAGCCAGAAAACATAATTTATGTTTAAACTGTACGAGAAAAAGTCACCTCACTAAAAAATGCACTTTAAAATATTTATGTAATGTATGTGATAAGATACATCATACTTTGTTGCACTTATCTATGTATACCTCTGAACCACCTCAAAATGATTTAGCTATACCATCCTCTTCTAGTAATACTTTTACATCTCAAACTGTAAATGCTAATCAAACTTTGCTTTTAACAGTATTAGTTAAATTTATTGATGATAGAGGCAAATCGTTAATAGTAAGTGCATTACTTGATAATAAAAGTCAAACTAGTTTTATAACTAAGCATCTAGCTCGTATAATATGTAATAACTTAACAAACACTAGTGTAGTTATACCTTGAATTGGCAATACATGTACAAATATCACTTCTAAAACAAATGTAAATATACAACCTTTAACTTTACAGTATACAGCAATAATTTTTTTTTTATATTTATTTTTAGTGCATCAACTTTTAAAAGTTATTAGCACATAAAAGGCATATATACATTTACAAAACATAATTCGTATTTCATAATTCATAATTTACAACCCAAAAGTATATTTAAAATAATCAAATTGTATATAATATTATAATATTTGTATGTCCTATCATGAATTTACATAATACTACTTTTAGCTTTCTATTTATTCCGTCCGGTAATTCTTGTTTGCAAATTATTTTTGCATAATTAACTTTTTTGTTTCGTGTGATAACGGTGTAAGAGGGAATCAATAAAAATTGAATTTCTATTTGCTTGATGTGGAGGTTGTGAATGAGACGCTGCATGGTTTAAACTATTGGGTGGTTAGTATATAGGATTTCTATGGCCAACAGGGCACTCAGTAAGTGAGATAAAATTAGTATATTCTTTTTTTTGTTTGTTGTTGCAATGTCTTGAAAACTTTCTTTTATAGAATATAATTCAGATGTAAAAACACTGTTGATTGCGTCTTGTTTGATTTTTCTAATTGTATCTTCAATTATAAATGCGCAAGCTACTTTATCTTGTAATTTGGTACCATCTGTATTAATCTTATTGCAATCTTAATATTCCAATTCCGAAATACTATGCCGACCTGTAAATGGTTGGATTAGTATTCCTTTTAGTCATTTTTGCAAGTGTTCATATATGGTAGTCATATGATGCATGGTGCGATGCTGTTGAAGATTAGCAAATTGTTCTTATGTCAGATAAAGAATGATTGTCGATAAGAGTTTTTAATCTAATTAGAAACGGTTGTTTGAGTTTTAAGTTTCTGTGGTATAGTGAGACACATTGTGGAGTTATTGTAATTCTGAAATTCAAGTTAGTAAGATTCGATATGACTAAAGCATAATAATTTAAAGATAGTTTATCTCTTCTAAAAGTAAAAGCGACGTTCTTAATGCAGTGGCTAGTCTTAAACCTGCATTAAAAATGCTGTCAATGAGTTTTAAAATGTTTTTATTTGCCGTTTGATATATAATTCCACCGTAATCTATTTTAGAGCCGATCAAAGTTTGAAAAATATGCATCATTGTTTTTTGGTCACTGCCCCAATTATTGCATGATATAACTTTCAAAACGTTTATAACAACTACATTTTGTTTTTCAATTATTTATATGATCAACCCAGGATAAATTTTCATAAAAAATGATACCCAAATAAGCAAGTTATATACTTTCTGAGAGCCGAAAATATTAACAAATTTATATTTTAGTAGATTAATTTACTTTAAAAATTTATTCATTCGTATTTTTAAGAACGTTGTGCTAGTTCATATATCGTAGTCGTCATTGTTTATAGGTTGTTAGTATTTGTTGGCATTAATATTAGAATGAAAACATTTATTTAAAAAACTGTATTTTATTTAATAAATTCAAATGCTAAGTTACACTTGTTTCTGGTTAGGTTTGATTATTATATATTTTTGTAAGACGTTAATATTAATTGTTAGTTGGTTGATTATTTTAATACACTAATCTCTAATTTATTTGTTAATCTTTATTATTACTTGTTTCGTTTGTTTGTTTTCAAATCTTTCTTGTTTTGTGAATTAACACTTTTGTTTGTTTCTTTTACACTTTGTGCTTTTGTGTCTTTTTCCACTTTTGTTTCTTAAATCTAATTTGTGGCAATGTCAATAGTTTGCCATAAAAATTGACTATTACTAAATCAAAATAACACGTACAGCTATTGTGGTGTTATTCTAGAGATTAACTGGAATGGTCTCAAACAAATGTATTTATGCTGGCTTTTTTGTTTAGGAAATAATTTTTTAAATAGGTCACAATGGTCGCGAGGAAATGTTTATATTTCTGACTTACTTTATTTTGGAAACACTGGATTATGGCTATATTGGAGTTCGGAAAAATCTTATATATAAAACCATTCTGAAACCCATCTGGACTTACGTAAATCAGCTTTAGGGTACTGCAAGCAACTCCAATATAGCCATAATCCAGCGATTTCAAAATAAAGTACTACGACTCATTGTAGATGCACCATACTACGTCACTAACGAAGTCATCCAGAAGACATCTCAATAGCATCCCACAAAAATAAAATATATCTATCCAGTACAAAATATAGTGATAGATTAATCGACCATCCCAATGCGTTGGCGAATCAAATGAACGTGTGTGAGAACAGGGAACCCCGCAGATTAAGGCGATATGAACCAGAAGACTAAGCTTTAGGTCCTCGATAGGGAATAGTGTACAATATATGATATATTATACTAATTTATTGTATATAAAAACAAGAGGGCATTCACTGGAATGTTTCTCTTACAAGTCTTAATTAATTAATCATGTAAGAAGCTAATTGCCTACTTAGGCAGATTACTGAAACAATAGGAGAAATAAAAGAAATATTAATAATACATTTCAACCTCTTAACGTATATTTTTTCAAATAATTTGGATAGTATTTTGGTATAGTATAGTATAGTAAATATCCTATATATTTGGTATAGGATAGTATAGTAATTTGGAAGTAACCTCTTCCGGTTTTATTTCAGGTTTCGGAATCATAATTATTTGAGCAACCTTTCAACTACTTGGTTTTAAGAATTGCATTAAAAATAAAGTTAATTAGTTTTATACATTTTTTAGATAGTTCGTACATTATATTTCCCGTGATTAGGACAAAACCGGGTGATTTACTAATATTAATTTTTTTTACTATTGCTTACAAAGTTTCTTTGATTTCAAATTTTCTATGAAGAAAATCCAATTGGAAAGGGCTAACCAAGAATTTCAAAATATTATTTTTCTTCTTCTGCTGCTGTTTCTGAAGGATACGGTTTGAACACTTCCTGCAGATGATTAGCAAATGTTGCAGCCTTTTATTTGTCATTCCTTGCTCATTTATTTTTATAGTGTTTGATAGGAGGGTTGTGTATTTCTGGTTTTTTATTATTCCTTGTAGCTTTCTACAGCGAGTACTCCGTAGCTTCAGATGGTGTCAAATTTTCAACGTATTCTTGAATATTATTATGCTCCACTATCAATTCCTTTAGGTCATTTATTGCTCTATTTAGTTTACTTTTATTAGCAGGGGATTTACATAGTTGCCATTGTTTCCGAAAACATCTTTTTTCTACATCATTCTTATTTCCTTCTATAGCTTTATGTGTTGGTGTAGCGAACCATGCTGATTCTTGGGTGTTTCTGGTAAGGTGTGCTACTGTTATTTTAATTTACAGTATAATTTTCAATGTTATACTTAACGAAATAGACTCATTTAGCTTTTATCTAAAAAAAATCCCAGTTAGTTGGATTATTGCTAGTACATAAAGATTTTCGAATGCCCCTGGTCAAAGAGGAAATCCAAAGCTACAGTAGGAAGTACCACCTTCGATTGCAGAATCATCCCAATGAAGCAGCAGTGAAGTTGTTCCATCATAGGCCCGTAAGACGACTGAAAAGAGCAGATCCCAAGGATTTAGCGAATTTAGTCCCAAAGGAAAACTAAAATTGAAATGTCATCGTACTAATAAAATATATACGAAACTCAGTTATTGTACATAGTATAAAGGAGTAAGGTGTAAGGGGGAGTCATCAATGGATGGCAACCTCACATGTCATTTATGTCATACACTTTTACTTAATGTCCTCGGACAGATTGTAAATTAATTAAAAAAAGTTGGATTATTGTGCAAGGACGACCCAGTTTCTTTACTGCGTATTTCCTCGTATACAGTAATAATCACCGGAGAGTGATCTGATGACAATTCCAAGCAGGATTCCGCTGTACACTTTTTAGGGTAAACACTTTTAGTGAAACGAAAATCGATTACATCCGGATTTTTTTTTTGGTCAAAAGGCCAGTAAGTTGGTTCGTAAGTTGAAATTGATTTTAGATTTTTAGCATTCATTGCTTTTACTAGTTCTTTACCCTTGTGATTAGTTAATCTCAAGCCCCATGTTGGGTGCTTGGCGTTATAGTCATCCCCTACCTCAAATTTGTTACCCAGTGTTTCATAAATGGTCACGTAGTTGTTTCTTCTTGCTGTTGTGTTTTGGTGGACAATAAATTGCAGAGATTTTTACTGGGCTTACTTTATTTTCAATAGTAATACTGCCGACCTGTAAATAATCCATTGCAAACTTCTTTCTTTCATGATGTGCAATACTATCTTTTATAATTATTGCAGTTTCACCATGTGCCTTACCATCCGGATGTCTAGTGTGATATATTTTAAATTTTGGAATACTAATGTAATGCCGTTCAGTGAAGTAGATCTCTGATACCATCATGATATCTATGTCTTGGTCAATTAAAATAAAATTTTAGTTCTCGAGAGAGTTAGTGTAAAATGTTTGTGTTCCAAATAGACAATTTATACTTTTGTTGTTTATAGTTTTGTTGTTTTACTGTCATTAGGCCAACTTACTAACTACGAGTAAGTAAGTTGAGCATCGTCCCCATCTGTTCTATGAGTCTGGCAAGCATTTCTTCAACCTTAACCATATTGTTGTCTGATTGGGTGCTTGTTGCTATTAATTGATCATCGGGGCGTATGAGCTCCAGTTCAAGCGTATGATACTCCAGTTCTTATTTGACTTTCTAGGCTGGGTTGAGCTTGAGTCATTCTTCTTTTCACGTATTGTAAGCCATAATTTCTGTTGCAATTGTTTATGTACTTCACATCCTCTGTAGTTTGCTGGGTGATTTACTCCACAGTTAGCAAATTTAACCTGGTTTTCTTTTATTTTGTCTCACAATTTCTTGTCTCATGTTGTTTAGCACATTTTACGCATTTGTGTATTTTGCGATAGTATGCTTTAGTATACCCAAATGCCTGGTATCTTGTACATTGGGGAATTACTCTTTTGGTACGTGGTGGTTCGCATTTAACAATATTATAATCAAGTTTTTCTATATTAGCCATAGTATGTAGGCCTCTTAGAACAAACCTAAATAGTTTTTTACTTTTTGGTCTGAAGGTGTGGTATTGGGTGTGTTTATCATCCAACTCCTTTATAAGTGTTTTAAAGTGTTCGGTCTCAAAAACTTGAACTTTAACTGTTTCAAAGCTAGTGAATTTGACTGTATACTTACTTGTAATTTTTTGCATCAGTGTATAATTGAGTTGATTCACTCCTACCTTATACATTGTTACGGGTGGAGGTTTGAGTATAACGGTTGTGTTGTTTGATTCATTGGTAACTCGCTCGTTTGTGGTTTCTACGTTTCCTCGTTCCTCTTTTGTCAGGCATTCAAAACTGTTATTGGTTTTTATTGGTTCACTCAGCCAATAGTTGGTAATTTTTTTTTTTTTTTTGGCATTCAGCACTTCTGGACTTCTTAGTCTTTTCTTGTGTTGGACGGTTGTCCAATGGTTGGATGGAGATTGTTCACTTTAGGATATAGTCTCTGGGATAATGCCGTTTAATCAGAGATATTTGTTTTATCGGTATCGTAAGCTGTTATATTTTGCGATAGACATTATCAAAGCAGTGAAATTGAATTTTCGCCATATTATTTTATTTTGTTCCATACTTTTTTATTATTGTTCGTGAAATTATGGAATATACAAATTGTTCTTATAATTGTTTGCTTGCTTGCTTCATGATTTTTTGTGCTATTTCTCTTAATCTTTTGTATTCGACAAAAAGGTCTACAGTTTTGAGACGTTTGTATCTGTTAAAAGCTGTTTTCTTAATTTTTACAGCATTAACACATGACTCATTCCACCAAGGTTTTTCGAAAATGAGTTATTTGCTGCTGGTAATATCTTAGAGATAATAGACTGTGTTATCACATCTATGTGATCATCATCGTTAAATGTTATGTTATTAGATATTTCTTCAACATATAGATTACAATCAGCATTAGAGATGTTCCATCTTGATACTGACCAGTTCATATCTGTTGTATTGTTCAAGATTTCAAGTTGGATTGGAAAATGATCACTTCCATATAAATCTGGTAGGACTGACCATTCTTGTTTCGAAGATATTTGTGGTTGGCATAGAGTTAAATCAATTGCGGATGTACTTGGAAACGAAATATTTACAAGCGTGTGTTGGCCGTCATTTAGGAATAATAAACTATTATTGTCCAATAATCTTTCTATTAATTTACCTTTGTTGTCCGTAACATTGCCCCATAGTCTGTTACGTGCATTAAAATCTTCAAGTAATATGAAAGGGAGAGGTAATTGCGTTAATACGAGTATGTCTTCTATATCTGATGACAAAGTTTCAATTAATGTTCAATTGGTAATGCAGCAAGATGTCGCACTAGACGTTTTAATTCGCCTTTGATTGTTTTTATAGTGGCTAGACGAGCCGTTAATTCATCACTGAAGCTCACTTTCACTATGCGACCCAACATTTAGTGGGATGGAGGTAGATTAGGTTCTTTGATTAAAACCAAACTTCCGGCCTGCGGTACAACACCTGTAGAAGTTTTCTATTTTAAAAGTTGATTGCAGTGTCCTAGATAATCATTTTACCAGCGTTTTCAGAGGTTTAGAATGCAGTCCTGAAGTTGTGTGAAGCGCTGCATTCTGCTAAGATTGATTGGAGCGTCCTCTGCAGGGGCGATGCTAGTAAGCTGTTGTCCTATTAGTAGGTGTCCAGGTGTGATGGGAACTAGGTCGTTAGGATCATTGGAGGCGGGATAAACAGGGCGAGAATTGAGTATTGCCTTTATTTGGGTTAGCAATGTGTAAGTGTCTTCAAAAGTAAAGTGATTATTTTGTATGACACGTTTAAGATGTGCTTTTGTGGACTTAATGTTACTCTCCCACAACCCTCCCAAACTAGGCGAGTATTGTGGAATGAACTTCCATGTAATGGTTAAATCAGAAGCCACAGTTTCTATTGTTTTTGCATTATTTTCATCCGATAAAAATTTACCTAAGGCCCGGCTGGCTCCAACAAAGTTTGTGCCATTATCAGAATAAATGATATTAGGATTGCCTCTGCGTGATATGAATCGATTCAGAGCAGCTGAGATGCACTGAGTTGTAAGTTCAGTAATCAATTCTAAATGTATAGCCTTTGTTGCGAAGCAGATAAATAAGCAAATGTAAGATTTTAATAGTTTACTACCTCGGCCATATTTGTTTCTGACCATAATAGGGCCAGCATAATCGACGCCGGCGCCAGCATAATCGAACCCATTTTCGGTGATGGAAAACGCGGTTTTTGTCTGAAACATGTCACACAGCGATGTACGAAGTTTTTTGCTAACGAAATGCCTTTAATGAGCCAATATTGGTCCCTTATGCTGAATAATAATTTTTGAGGACCTGGATGAAATAATCTTAGGTGTTTCTTCTCCATTATAAGCGTTGTTAATTTGTGTTTGTTGTGTAGAACAATAGGATGCCGTCTGTGAAATTCGAAATTTGAATATTTTAGTCTGCCACCTACTCTAATGATGTCGTTATCGTCGAGAAAGGAATTGAGAAAAAACAATGTGCCTTTGTTTGCTAAGGGTGCGTTACACTTTAGAGCTTTTAATTCAGACCCAAAATGTTCTTTTTGTGCTAACTTCACAAGAAGTTGCATTGAATCTTGTTAAAATGCCGTTTGCATTTTTTTGTTTGTTTCTACAGTTGTATATAAAACATAGGCAATACGCGGTGACTCTATTGAGAGTTCTTAAGTTTGAAAATGTATCAAATATAGGATTTGATTTGGTTATGGAATGATTCGCCAATATAATTGATTTATATTGCTCGTTTTTAGCACACTTTCCTTCAAGTGATAGAAAGCGTTTAGTAGCGGCCGTCTTGGAATTTCCTAACATTGATGCAGGCAATGTTAGTGGTAAAGTTACTACAAATCTACCTACGGAATCGCGAGTTGTAGTTTTATTGAAATGTTCCTGACACGCTTGTTCCTCTATTGATAAAGAACTACATTCCTTAACAGACTCAATTTCCCAAAACTTGGACATTTGAGTTTGTAAAGATGTGTGGTAACAATGAGCATTGTTGTTGTTAGTATTAACTTTATAGTTGGTAACTATCCAACCCAAGGAGGTATGTTGCAAATTCAATCGATTATTAAAAAGCTTTGTATTGCCAACACGTAGGAGTTTCCAAAATACATCGGCACCCAATAATAAATCCACTGATTGTGGTTTATTAAAACTAGGATCCGCTAGTTTTATATTAGAGGGTATTGCTAAATTGTTAATATCCAATGTAGTGTGTGGAATATTATCAGTTATTTTGTCTATTATGAGACAGTTTACAAATGTTTTGTAATTTGTATTTGCAGAATGTAAAGCGATTTTTACCTGCTTATTTATTTTAGTTTCCGAATTACCGATTCCCGAAATTACCACGTCCGATTGAGTGGTACGAATATTTAATTTGCTAATTAAACGATTGGTAATGAAACTAGTTTGACTACCATTGTCAAGAAGTGCGCGAGCGATAATTGGTTTACCGTCTTTATCAAGTATGCTTACCAAAGCGGTCAAAAGCATTACTTGATTCGTCTGATTGACATGCGCAGTAAAGGCGTTAGAAGTGCTAGCTGTAGGAACAGAAGTATCCGAATCTTCTGTTTCAATATGTAGCAGTGAATGGTGTTTTTTGTTGCTTTACAGTGTTTGAATGTGTTGTATGGTAGTAACCAAAACATTTAAAATATTTTACAATAAGTGGAAAATACAGAATTCTTACGATCTATGAATCGCAATCAAAACGTTTTTAGAATGTTTTACAATCGGTGTAAAATACAGAATTCCTACGATCTATGAGTCGTATTCAAAACGTTTTAAAATGTTTCACAATCAGTGTAAAAAACAAAGAATTCCTACGAACTACGAGTCGTAATTAAAACGATTTAAAATGTATAACAACACTGCAAGACACCGATTTTTTACGATGTATGAGTCGTAATTAAAAATGCAATGAATGGTGTTTCTTTTTGCAAGTATTGCAACTGTATTTTGAATTACAGCTGTTAGTAGTGTGACCCTTGCGTAAACAATTTAGGCACAGCTGTCTTTTTCGGACCTCGTAAATTCGAGCCCTTACGGTGAGTTTTAAAAAATTATTACAATATCCAATAATGTGATCTTTATTGCAAAGCAGGCATTTGTCGCGTTGTGAAACTATAAGGGATTTATGAAGTCTAGAATTGTGTGTAAAGTTAGAATGACAATTGTGTTCATCTAATTCGTTTTCATCTTCTGTCAATTCTCTCATTTGAGAGTGAATTTTATCAATTGAAGACATTTGTGGTTGCCATTGTTTATAACAAATTTTTATTTCTTCCACATCGTACGTGGATGAATCTGCTATATCAATATTTCCAATTGCCTGGCTGCATTGTATAAATGTTAATTTAATACGATGTCTTTTTGTATTTAAAGTTTTTAACGACATTGTGAACGGAGCTTTAAATAATTTTTACGAACTCTTTTTAAATGTATATTTAAAAATTATTTAATGTATATATTATTGTTCCAAATAATATGAGTCGTGGGCTATTACGTAACAGACGTAATACGATCCCTGTGTTCTAGGACACAAATAGGTTAGTTTGAATATATATTTAAACGTTTACAATGGAATAGGAGTATTTGCTTACCAGTGCAATTGGTATATATGCTCTAACAGTCATAGTTCAGTAGTAGAACGTTAAATGACCGAATTATAAGAGGCAAAAGGCTGTGTTCAAATAACACGAAATACGATGCTCTTAACAGTCATAGTCTAGTAATGACGTTAAATGACTGGATTATAAGAGGCAACGGCTTATCAACTTCAACAGAAACCCAAATAAACAATAATATTCGAGCGAGTATGACGCATGAATGACGCAATGAATGTTATAAATATTCATTGATGGCCAGACACCTTGAAATAATGCATTAACAACTAAACTGTAATATATGTAAAAGTGTATAAAAATAAAATGTAAATGAAAAAAACCCAAAATAGAGATAATATTAAGGATAGGTGGAATTTATAAGAATGTTCAGGAATTCCTTGACCACCACTGGCGTGTAGAAGTTCTTTGTTCGAAGCTGATCCCAAATGGCTGCAACTGCTGCGTAGTTTTTGATGAAAATTGAGCGCAAAAATGAGGTTTTTTGCTGGTATGTTCACCTTGCTGATGAATATCAGGTTCGAAGAAGGACCAAAATGTTTGGGGAGTTTGGACCTTATAGAGATCTATAGGCTGGCTAAGGCGTATTTGCGATCTGTCGGCGGTATCCAAGTTCACGAACGGCAAATTGTCGCTCAGTTCCTTTCAATAGCTTAGGGTGCGCACAATTTGTTATGAAGGACCTTTTTGTTATTAATTAATTAATAACAATTTTTTATTTATATCAAAAGACACAGCAAAACATCATAACTTTTCTTAGATTACATTTATTTCAAAACTACACTATTGAACTACATATAAATTGAATAAATATTTTAATTGATAGAAATACTAGTTACGACACTAAGTAAATGTAACTCGCGGTTTTAGTTATAAATAATAATATGTTTAATTATTATTTTCTGTTTATGCACCAAAAGTTATGCGTCCGTTACGTTTGATAGTTGAGTTAATAAGAAAGAAATATTAACACAAACGTAGTGTCGTCTAGTAGAAATGGATCGTGAAACAAAGGATGTTTACATAAGCAATATTAGGGCTTGCCCACATAGAGAAATATATATGTGTGTATAAAACAAATAGGCATAAAATATAAATGAATTAAAACAAAAAAATTTAAAACTAACATTAATTAAAAATAAAAGCAAGATATTGATATATAAATATGAATATTGCATGCATTTATGAACATTGACACTGCA